>CABHPP010096518.1:0-14781 GCA_902168425.1 Peromyscus attwateri | reverse complement strand
ACACACACACACACACACACACACACACACACACACACAGCTAACCAGCCGCCAGCCCCCAGCTACCCTCTACCCTTTCTCTATAGTGACCCATCCTCACCGTACAGGTAACCCACTATAAAAGGAGATGAGAGAACTGGGAAGCTGCCAATGTGTAGTAAGAGTCATAAACACTAATGACAGCACATTGAGACATGTCATGAAATGGCAGCCTGGGGCAGCATGAACAGCCTACACATTTCATTTTGTAAGCTGGATTTGCTCTTCCTTATCACCCAACAATAATATAGTTTAGAGGAAACGTGTCAAAGAATCACTATCATTCCCCTCAGCTAGAGACTCTGCATCCCATTCAATGAGCCTGACTTCAGGAAGACTGAACACTGTGTCCTGTACCAAGTGCCTCAAAGTTGGATCGCTGAGTCTCTGTGCCCTTCACAGTGTGGAGCACCCTCTCGGTATTTCATCAATTATACTGCTAAGAGGCAGAGGGCCAACAGTCAGGGCACCGCCCTTGCTGACACCCAGATAGTTCAAGTTCTTTAGCAACATCATACTTAAGAGACAGCTCCCTTAACTACAATTACTGCAGTGAACTCCTTAGGCCCCCACACAAAGTTCCTTTCCCTGAATTTGGAGTGCTTGATTAACTTAAACAATTCTTTAATTTCCCCCAGTGGTTAGGAGGCTTTGCTCTGATTTTTCAAATATTTTTCCTGGAAAAATATCCCTCTAGTGTTTTTTCCCTTACTTAATTCTAATCGTGATGCATTAACATGTTCTTACCCCTAAACATCTTTTTAGAAAGATACAAAGCCACATTTTGAGAAAGCTCCAAATATAGGAGGAACAGTATTTTTAGCTGTGTTGACTGAGAGATGCCCAAGTTACCAGGGAAACCTTCAGTTTATTCAGGAGCTAGTTCTTTATATGGCTATGGTGACCAGCAGCTCCAGACTGCCAGGCTCGAAGGTACATTCTTATTTTAGTTCTGACTCAGCAGAGCTTTCTCATACAACTGCCAGCTACACTGGGACAGGAAGTCAGTGGGAGTTTTTATTCTTGACTAAGCTTAATATGAGGCCTACTTCACTGATAAGGAAAAAAGAAAATAATGAGATTTTCAGTACAGAAGAACAGAAGTAAAACACTTCATTCAGGTCAAAGATTCTTCTGGTTAAAGCCATATACCTGTCATTTCTGGTTACTTTCTTGATGTAGAATATTCATATACACATTTTTTAATATATTGGCCAGAATACAGAGAAACTGAAAGCGGTTTTTTTTTTTTTTTTTTTTTTTTGGCTGAAGTTGAAATGGTTCCTTCCCTTCAAGAGCTTTCAATTTTGTGATGTGCAGAGAAAGGCGAGGAATACTTTAGCTGCCATGACTCAGATTTTTATCATAAATGTGATAAAAGCTGATGTGGAAAGGACATAACAAGACTCCAGGAGTCTGATGCTGACCAGACGGTGCAACTATACTGACTGCCAGCTCTCAGCTGGGGCCGGGGCCTCTCTACGATTCTTCAAATACCCTTTGTTCTGGCCCTGAAAGCAGGCCACACGGTTACATACGAAGGTCTTTGTGCAATTCTTTCACTCTTCTCAAGAGGAATTCTATAACCCTGGCAACTCATGTCCTTCTGGGTAGTGAAACACTGATGAAACACTGCCTCCCTCCATCTTAGTCTCTAAAGCAGCACACAAGCCCTGTCAATAGAGGGCACTGGGAAGATGCCACAGGGTTTGGTTCCCTGGGCCTGCAGAGAGAGCAGTCACAGATAACCAGACTCCTACAGCATGTTTGGCTTCCCCAGTGTGCAGCTGCTGCAGGGCATGGCAGCCACCAGCATTTGCAATAGTGTGTTGGGCTCCTGTGGTACAAGGAACCAGCAGTATCCATTCCTTGGGTAGTTCTACAAGATAGAAGTAGGAGAAGGGTGTGTGGGGGGTGGGGTGAGGGATGGGCTTCCCCTTGGAGACTCTTACCCAAGGCCTTGGGATAGTGACTATTCTATTGTTACACCAATATCTATTAAGAGCTGTCTGGACAAGAGAGCTGACCCTCCCCCTTATCAGCTGTAGCACTCAGGAAACAGGTCTTGCCCCTCGCCTAGGCAGCACAGCAGAGCTGCCCAGTGGTCAGAGTGAGGGTGAGTCAGTCTGGATGTTATGAGCACAGAAGAGCTGTCCTCATTACTCATCTAACATGCGTTAGGTAGCATGAGGGGAGGAGAGATGCCCCCGCCCTGCCCCACCTCCCACCCATCAACACCTGAGACATGTGGAGGAGCTGGCCCTGGCTGGGGTCATAAGAGAGGAGGGTTGTCCCTACCCTTCACCAGCTGCAGTACTCTGGAGAGTTGCGCCTATTCCTCGCCTGGGCAACACAAGAGCTGGCCCTAATGGTACAGGTGTAGGAGAGCCAACCCTGAGGGCATGAAAGCAGGAGAACCAGCCCCACCCCTCACTCATTGCTGCAAGAGGTGACTTAGCCTGGGCAATGCTGGAGAGCTCACCTTGGCAGTGAGGACAGGGGAGAACTGGCTGGCTGACTAACCCTACAGCTGCCCAGGCCCAGAACCACGGTTATGACTTGGTCCACCCAAACATCCACCCCATCTATGATTTGTTGTAGCATGTGAAGGCACCTGACTGGCAGACCCAAAGCTACAGGATCTCCACAACACAGGGCAACAACAGGATATCCAGAAAGAGCCCTAATGAGGGCCCAGCATTGATAGTGTAGTAGAAACCAGAGACCTTGAACCAGAGCAAGGACTCTTTGAAATGAACACTTGCAAGTAAAGGTACACGGACAAAGGGTCTACTGCATGACCCACCGTGTCACACTGCAGCTGCCATGAGGAGATTTTTAGTTTTTTCCCTTTTTTAACTGTAATTTTCCCCCTTTTTTTTCTCTTAAATTTTGTTTTGTTTGGAGGGGTTCAGGGGCAGAGGGAGGATGGGAAGGGATGGGGAAATGAATGGGATCAGATCAAAATGATGTAAAAGACACATAGAATTAAAAAAAAAAAAAAGAGCTGGTTTAGAGAGATGGTGTGAGAAACAGTTGTTTTCTATCCAAGGTAGCTACCCTGACATGATCCCTCCCTTCTAGATGAGTAGAGGACCAGAATTTGGTCTCCAACACCTATATCAAGCTCCAGACCCGGGGGACCCAATGCCCTTCTTGCTCCTTACCACACTCACAGGGTATCCATCTGCACAGATATACATAAAATAAAACTGAAGAAGTTACTCTTCTTAGACATTAAACTTTTTGAAAAGCATGCATTTTCTTACCTGATTGGACAAAGACCAACAGAGGAAGCCTGTGGTCAGAACCCCGAAGTTGAAGAGTTCTCAGACTTTTGGAGGAACTTGACTCACTTAGAAACTTAAAACAGCCAGATTTGCTGCTGAAACTAGGAAGAGGTGGGAAAAGTAGGTAGCCAAGCTAAGTACAGCCCAAAGAAACAGTCAAAGAGAGTCCTCAGAAGGACAATATAAAAGAAGACAACTGAGGAACTTGAGGTCTTCAGGGAGTTCTCTTTGCTCGCAGATGAGGAAGCACCACCACTGGAATGTACTACAGTCACTAGGACAGGGTGGCAGGAAGCCAGCCCCATGCACACTATGTAAAAGACAATACAACAATGGTCTAGATTATTTCTGTTACGAAATAAGCTTTTATGAGATGACATATCACACCTCATTCTCTTTTCTCCTTCTCACTGTCTATCTACCTCTCTCTGGTTCCCACAGACATACAAATTAAATCCAACAATGGGCTGGCTGAATTAACCCGAGGCTTTAAAGAGGGCAGTTGCCGTAACAGAGCAGAATCACACCTTGTCACCATACTTCCTTTTCTCTTTTACATACAAATTAGCAGGAGACCCAGCCTGGAACAAGACAAGCCTGACTCAAGTGTCTTCCTAAGAATTCTGTTCAGTATGCTTCCTTCTGTCTATTCTGGTAATAAGTCCTTGAGGATATTGCTCCTTCCTTCTATTCACAGAACTTTCTGTCCTCTGCTGCCACAGAAGTGGTGACAGCTAGCACCCAGTTCCAACCTCAACCATAAACCTGTAAGAACAGTGTACAACAGAGAATTCAGCAAACACCCAAGGAAAGAGTACTATGGAGCCCAGGCAGATTATTAATGTTTCAGTTATTTTTGTAACTGAGCTATGAACACATACAGGTACCATGTGGGTTACATTTCTGTGTACACCTCTTAGCATTGCTTAAAGAATGCAAAAGAAAGCGGAGCGTGGAAGCTCACATCTGCAATCTTACCACTCAGGAGGCAGAAGGATCATTGTAGGTTCAAGGCCAGCCTCATCTACATAGTCAGTTCTAGGAAAACCATGGCTATATAGCAAGAGTAAGAATTGGTCTCAAAAAAAAAAAAATGTGAAATTAAATGTAAACCTTTTATAAATGGAACTGTTATCAGGGGTTTAGTTCAAGACAACAAACACATTTCAATGGCCTGTGGCCCACCTGGTCCTCCTACCTGAAACTTGAATCAAGCATTAGTGAAAACAATCTTTTTTTTTTTTTTTTTTTAGTCCTTTTGAGACAAGGTTTCTCTGTGTAGCTTTGGAGCCTGTCCTGGAACTCACTCTGTAGACCAAATTGGCCTCAAACTCACAGAGATCCACCTGCCTCTGCCTCCCTAGTGCTGGGATTAAAGGTGTCCACCACCACCGCCCGGCTGAAAACAATCTTTTTTACAGCAATTCACAGATAAGAAAGCAAGAATGTAATAAAAACTAACTTGGCACAATGTCAAATTACTATTTTGGGAAAACACAGAGAGAAGATGTATTAATTAGGGGTTCTCTTGCTATAATAAAACAGCAAGACCAAAAGCAACTTGGGAAGGAAAAGTGTTTATTCCTGCTTACAACTCAGGCCATGCTCCATCACTGAGGGAAGTCTGGACAGGAACCTGGAAGCAGGAGCTAAAGCAGAGGCTATGGAGGAATGTTGCTTACTGGCTTACTCCCTGGGCTTGCTCAATTTGCTTTCTTATACACCCCAGGACCCAGAGGTAGCACTATCCACAATGGGCTGGGACCTCTCATATCAATCATTAATCAAGAAGATGCCACCTCAGACTTACCTACAGTCAATCTGATGGAGGTATTTTCTCAACTGAGGTTCCCCAGACTGCTCTAGCTTATGTCAGGATGACAATAAAACCAACCAGACAGAACAGACAAATTTTCCAACAAGTTAGAAACTATCAACAAACCAAATTATGAACCATCGAGAATGGTTCAAATAAACTAATAAAATGGTATGGACTGAATGGAAGTGAAAATGCTATCCCATCTCTAATGATAGGTATCTATGCTGGCTAGAGTTGCAGCTCAGTAGCAAAGGGACCCTGAATTTGGTCCCCAGCACTACAAAAGAAAAGTAGATAAGCTGGTTGTGGTGATATATAACTATAATCACAGCACTAACAAGGAAGGCTGAGACAAGAGGAACATGAATTTGAGGCAAACCTATGCTAAATAATGAGTTCCAGGCCAGTCAGGGCTATATAGTAAGACCTTGTCTCAAAAACAAAACAAAACAAAACAAAACAAAAAAACCCACAAATGAAACCCCTCCATAAAACTAAAACCAACCAACCAACCAAACAGTAACAACAAAACCCCAGCAAAACCCCCCAACAAGTAAATGCTTTTTAAAAAGACTTTATTTATTTTTTGTGTATGACTACTGCATGTATGCCTGCATGCCAGAAGAAGGCATCAGATCCCATTATAGATGGTTGTGAGCCACCATGTGGTTGCTGGGAATTGAGCTCAGGACCTCTGGAAGAGCAGCCAGTGCTCTTAACAGCTGAGCCATCTCTCCAGCCCCAAAGGAAATGATTTTAATCCCTTTAGAAGCAGTAGCCCTTTTATGGATGGCAATACTTATCCAGTATATTAGAGCAAATGACCACATGATTGTTTTCGGAGATAACCTATCCATAAATGTTCTCTGAAATACAGGAAATCATTCTGTTAAATGAAACAGTCCAGAAAGGTATGCATCACATGTTTTTCCCTCATATGTGGAAAAGCCTGGATTTAAATACACACATACACACACATACACGCACGCACGCGCACACACGTGCCTGCCGCACACGTCATTAAAACTACAAAGGAGATCAAAAGAGGGAAGGAGGGGAACCAGCTAGTGTGATAAGTGGAAGGGCAGAGGGGGAGGACAAATCAGAATAAGGTATAATGACATGTATGTATGAAAATGCCACAATGAAACCTATTTCTTTGTACATGAACTTCAAATTAAAAAAAAAAAAACTTTAAAGTTTAAATTTAATTTAAATTTTCTTAAAAGGCACAAATAAAAAAAACCCTATTAAAGGACTAAGAGTTAAGATGCTGGCAAATAAGGGAAGAAGAATAATAAGAAGTAATTCAAAAGGGTAAAGTGTAATTTTGCATTGCTGTCATGATTACACATTTAATTCCCATGTGATAGGCAAGCCTGCTTCCTGGAATGGAGGAGGGGGAAAAATCACCTCATATACTTTATTAATCTGAGCACAAATATAATCAGAAAATCAGTATTTTTATGGCTCACATTGCAATGTCAGTGCCTTCTCATCCAGAAATCAATATGTCACTAACTCTGCAGGTACAGATCACCTCCAGGTACAATCTATTTACGCACAGATTTATAAACTGCTCATATAAACAGACTTCAACAGGTCAAGTTCCCTTCCTTTATGCTTAGTCTTTCATTTGCATTGAGGCACCACGAGCCATTACTCACTAGTCGTATTTTGGTTCTCCAGGTGATCTACATTCACTCTTAATCCGGAAAGCCAAGGAGACAGCAGGGAATCAGGGGCTTTCTCCAGCTCGCTCACATCACTAACTGGGTGAGGAAAGGTTCATCAGAACACACAGCTACGCGCTTTCTCCCACATTCTTGCTTCTGCTGCACTAGCACTAGCAGACTCGAGAAGTTAGGGCAGGTGGAATGGTCTGCGAGGTCCAAAATATGGATTATCTACACCAAAAAGTAATGGCCAAACTTTGGAACCTCCAGGCAATTTGTCACTCAATAATAGTAATTAATAACTCTGCTTAGACACTCCTACTATTTATCACTATGGCAGCACAGTATATTGTAATTGTTTATCTGTTTTTGTTTTTTCCCATTATTAGATAATATGTTGAGAACATAGCCCCAATTCCATGGAAGTAGAAGATTTAATAAATGTAGACTGAACCAAAAGTGCCTAGACAAATGTAGAGTAAATCAGAACACTCACAACCTACAACAGCTTTTTTTACATAGGTATTTTTTCTGGCAAATGTCTATGAAGAACGGGTAGAAAATACTTTAAAATAATCACTCACAGGCAAAACAAAAGACTATAGGTTTCACTTTTATGTTCAATGGTAAATTTCAACTTTTAAGATATAGTCAAGTACACTCAGAACTTCCATGTAACCAATCTTGTTTAAAAGATTGAGTCGCCGGGCGGTGGTGGCGCACGCCTTTAATCCCAGCACTCGGGAGGCAGAGCCAGGCAGATCTCTGTGAGTTCGAGGCCAGCCTGGGCTACCAAGTGAGTTCCAGGAAAGGCACAAAGCTACACAGAGAAACCCTGTCTCGAAAAACCAAAAAAAAAAAAAAAAAGATTGAGTCGAGGATCTCTCTCTGAACCTGTGGGTCATGCCCCATCCCCATACTCTGGAAGCCTGAAAGCCCCGCCAATCCTCCCCCTCTGTCTCTGCCATGCTCAGAAATGGGTTCCCAGTGCTTCAGAGATGCCCAGCTTGTTACACGGGAGCTAGGATCAACTCTGGTCCCCATGACTGTGCAGAGACACTTTTAACCACTCATCTCTCTCTCCAACCTCACAGTGACAAACCCCAAGCAAGGGCACAGAGTCTGTTGGTAAGAGCCCACTGTGAGCACAGACACTGTTGGCTGCGGCCCTAGGTTTAAACCCCAACTGCTGAAAAATGACCAGCCCTGCATTTCTGAGTCCTCTTTTCCCCTTCTTTGTGGAAAGGGAGAAACTTGCTACAGGATTATTATGAAGATTCAATGAGAAAGCACCTGCTTCATCACTAGAAAACAATAAACGGCATGAAAGGCTAAGCTGGTTTTAAAAATACTGAATTTACATTTCTGTATATTATTATTTAATAATTATTTTGCATAGCAATAGGTATTGAACCTAGGGCCTAATACATCCAAGGCCCAGATATATGTGCTACAAATAAGTGCTTGAAGTAAAAACAACTTCACAAGGAGTAAAAAAAAAAAAAAAAAAGCATTTAAAATCCTGGTGAGGTTATTAACAGAATAGAATTGCTGACAAAATAATTTTTGATCATTACAAGAACTGGTGGAGAACTGGAAACGCTGCAAACTTTATACACTATTGGTGTGAATCTGTTCTAAACCAGTTCTGAAAAAATAAAATATACACTTAGCCAAATAATCTAGCTAATCCAAAGTGAAACAAACATACATCATTACAAGGACGCATAATACATCATTACAAGGATGCACACACGAATTTCATTAGCAGTTTTATTTGAAATAGCCAAAGACTGGAAATAAATCCAATGTCAAACTCAAAATAAATACTATGTTCATAGTAGAAATTACAATAATAAAATGGAATCAATTATTGATAACTGCACCAAAATGAATGCATCTCAAAATAATTATGCTGAGTTCAAGTAATCAAAACAAAACAAAAACATGGGGCAAGAGAGATGATTCAGCTGGTTAAGAGCACTTGCTGCTTTTGCAGAAGACCCGGGTTCAGTTCCCAGTATGAACATGGCAGCACACAACTGTCTGTAACACTCCAGTGCTGGGGGAGCGGATGTCCTCTTTTGGCTTCTGAGGGCACCAGGCATGCATGTTGTGCACAGATACACATGCAGGCAAAACACTCAAACACATACAATAAAAATTTAAAAACAAAGAATATAAAATTCTAAAAACTGCCACTAATCCAGTGACAAAAACTGGATTAAGGTTGACTAGGCATCCAGGAAAGGAGAGGGAGATGGGGAAGAACTACAAAAAGATGTGAGGATGAGGAATACACTGTGGACTGTACTGATGTGTCATTGTATATATATTTATCAATATTGATCAAACTGGACAAGAGACTTATGTACTTTACTGAGATTCAATATAACGACTTTTTAAAAAAAGCGTGGTAGAATGACCTTTACTCCTATCTACTACTGGATGAGCTCATTGCTGTGGGCTGAACTGTGTCCCCATAAAATGTCATGCATGCTGTTCTCTGTTAACTTTACATGTCATAGGGTGGTGGTGGTGGTTCACATCTATAACTCAGCACTTGAGAGGCCTGGGTAAAAGGCTGCTGTAAGTTAGAGTCCAGCCTAGACTACATAGTGAGATCTAAGACAGTTGGGAACACATAGTGTTTTGAGACAACAAGATCTTATCTCAAAAAATTTACAAACAAAAAAATACCCTTCACATATTCACTGTGCCCATAAACTATAGGAATATGAATTTCAAATATGCGTTTTGATTCAAGCAGAGTTCTAACATATTACTGATGTTATGTATGCATAAAGCTAAATGGCAGGTGGTAGGAATGAGTAGGGCAGAAGCATAATTACAGGAAAGACCTGAGATCATCTCAGCAACAGGCCAGGTGAGGACTTCTGGAAAGGGCCAGATATGGAACTTTCGTCTTTGTGGGCCATGCCATTCTGTATCATGATGCAACTGCCAGTTCAACACAAAACCACCACAGATAACACACAGAAACAAGCATGGCTGTGTCCCAGTAAAACTATATACAGATATTGGAATATGAATTTCATGTTGTTTTTACATGAAGAACTGTTCTTTTTATTAATTTTTTAATCATTAGAAATATAAAATACTGCTATGTTTGTAGGGCTTATAAAATTAGGCAGTGGGTCAGTTTGGTCTGAGGGTCATAGTTCACTAACACACTAAAATATGGGTTGTTGTTTTGTTGTTGTTGTTGTTTTTCGAGACAGGTTTTTTTGTGTAGTTTTGTTGCCTGTCCTGGATCTCGCTCTGTAGACCAGGCTGGTCTTGAACTCACAGAGATCTGCCTGGCTCTACCTCCTGAGTGCTGGGATTAAAGGCGTGCGCCACCACTGCCCGGCCCTAAAAATATGTTTTAAAGTAGGTACCAAAGCATTTAATTTTGATTTGTCCCTAAATCAGTTATTTACTCATTTCTTACATTTGAGGGAAAGTAGATGTGACTTTGAATATTTTAAAAACATTTGCTCAGATGTGTTGATCATTTAGGTTTCCTAAAAGCAAACATAAAAACACAGTTTGCATAGAAAGATAATTTAGAGGAAATAACAGCTAAGAAAGTATATATACATAGGGATATTGTAAATGTTATTTGAGGACAATTTTTTTTTGTGGGAAAAAGAGGTCAATGCTCTCAAATTCAGAATGACTTATACGCTTCCTGAATCTCCAGAGCTCAAATATAGTTAGGAACATTCCAGGTACAAAGTGGGCATAAAATAACTTTCAGGTGCTGGGTGTAGTGGTGCACACCTTCAATTCTAGCACTCAGGAGGCCGAGGCAAGCAGATTTAGGTGTTCTAGGCCATCCTAGTCTACTGGGTAAGTTCCAGGCCAGCCAAGGCTACATAGTGACACTCTCTCAAAAAACACAACAAAACAAACAAAAAGGAACTTTTAGGTCATTTTCAATATATTAAAACAAAAATCTAAAAAAAAAATCCATAAAGCCAAATGTTATGTTACCCTTTAAATGTCTTTTATAAACAATTTCAAGTTTAAAGCTACAATTATTTTCATGTGTGTTATAGAATCCCTCAAAACTTTATATTTTAAATTTCAGATCAGTCTTTTATTTAAAGTTAAAAGAAAAATGTTTTCTGGCAGTGGTCTTGGTCCTTTCTGGTCTAGAAAAGGAACATGGTAGCAGAAAGTTAAAAGTACCAATGGACTTTGTGCGATAGTGAGATAACACAAAGACACTGGATATTTCATGTACTGAAACAAGCATTGCTCATAGGGAAAACATCTGTTGATCCTATGCCAAAAGATGTTCCCTGTCTTAGTCATTCCTGAACCTTCATTTGGCACACAGTAGGTACTCAAAATTGGATAATGATGTCTTAACCTCATGACCCTGTTATATCGCTCTGTACTATTCCCAAGATAATGTTTTCCTCATAGAGATGGCAAATGATATACACTGTTGGTAGTTACTTTTATCCACATTTAGAAGAACTGATGTACTGAAACTTGGGGGCACCCAACTTCTAATTCATTACTCTCCTTATAGCTAAGAAAGCTGTGTTAGTACTAAAATATGACTAGAGGGAAAATCCTACCTCTTTAAACTGACTTTACAAGTCCATGGGAAAACTGAAAATTATCTACTTTTTCTGTTTTAACTGCATTGTAAATATGGAAAGTGATTCTCCAGTTATTAGGAGACAAAACACAAACCACTGTTGTTACCACTGAGAAACTATACCACCAGAATGGGTTGAAAAAAAATATTTTCTTTAATTCATTGAAACAAACAGCACTTAACAATTACTTCTTTTCCTTTAAATCCCAGGGGATAAAAAATCTAGTTTTAAAGATCACTGTAACTGCTGGGCGGTGGTGGCGCACGCCTTTAATCCCAGCACTCGGGAGGCAGAGGCAGGCGGATCTCTGTGAGTTCGAGGACAGCCTGGTCTCCAAAGTGAGTTCCAAGAAAGATGCAAAGCTACACAGAGAAACCCTGTCTCAAAAAACCAGAAAAAAAAAAAAAAAAAAAGAAAGAAAGAAACTACCTCTTAGGGCATGTAAGTAATTTTATTCATGAGTACTTTAGGTCTGAAAATAAGTATAAGAGGGTTACTTTAACATAGGTTACAGATCTTAATTTTTTTAAACAAGAAATTCTAAGAGTCTCCAATCTGAAATTAAACCTTCACTCTTGAATTATGAGTGTACAAATCTGGACTGGTGGTATGGCTCACTGACGGAGCACTTGCCTAGCAAGGGTGAAGCCTGGGTTGGACTGCCCCTCTCAAAGGGAGAGATCACAAGTGAAATGTATAACATTTCAAACTCTGAAGCCTTTCAATTGTTTAGCCTGGTGAATTTCAAGTTAATACAGTAAATGTTATAAGAATGAAAGCATGAACACCAGCTAACATCAACGACAGTTCTTCAGTGCCAAATATGCTCGTCCAAAATTGGTGAAAGTCAGTGATTTTCAAAGAAGTGCCTCTCTCTGAAAGTACTGGTCCTGTGATACAGCTGGTCACAATAAAACCCAAATCTGGAGACTTTTTAAAGCTTGTCAATTGTTTCCTGTCAGGAGAGACTATCTATAAGGTATATATAGACAGATAGCACTCTGCCATCTAATCAGAATATACATGAGTTCAAAAACAAACTAAAGCTTAGATACAGCAAATTCTTTTTCCAAACACTTCTCTTTACCGCACTTTCTGTCAGCAGGAAAACAGGAACACTTTCTATCCAAGAAAAAGAAACTCCAAATCCTCTTTCACAGTAATACAGGGGGGGCTTAATACTCTAGAGACTTTCAGAACATCAAATCTAAAAGAACCTTTTAGCAGTTACAGCAAAAAACTACAATCATGCTGGTTTTTGATAAATTAACTCAAAACCTAAAACAACTTATCTTTTGTTAATTGGTCTCCAGATGTTTGAGGTCCTTCATTCCTAAATTAGGTTCAGCAGTTCCACAACATTCCTTTGTTACAGCACTTCAATAATAAAGAATCCCAGGAACCCCTCCCAGCCCCCACACCAAACACTACACACTACCTGCCACATACTCCATGTCAAATTTCTCACAGAAATCTGCTCTCATATACCTAAACAGCTACCTCTAACCCACAGGGAAAGTCAGTTCCTTCCCACTGAAAAGCTAATCTGGATGCTTCTAAAGATGCACCAGCAGCCCAGGTGTGGAGATGAGCTGGAGGGTACAGGCTTGTGTGGACATGGAGAGTGGGAAAGGACTCCAGCGCTCAAAGAGGCTTCTTCCCAAAGAACACTGCATCCATTAGGGTGCGAATCCCTGCTACCATCCTCAGGAACCTTGACCCTTGGGCAACCCTGACCGCACTCACCTCAGCTCTTCCTCAGGGAGCCCATTTACTCTTAGACTGTCAGGACGCTCTCGCCTTCGCCGGTAGAGGCCTGACTGTGACAGCTCCTTAAGCTGTAATGCAGTCATGGTTGTCTCTGCACAGCAATTAAGGATACTCTGGAGCGCCTATGCTGGGCGAGTGGGGCCAGCTCAGAAAGGCAGTGTCCTCTGCGGAGGACCTCAGCACACCTGACTCCGGGTTAGAAAGCTCCAGGCAAAGCAGGCCAGGCCAGTTGGCTGAAACAGCTTCCTGTTTCTTTGGTACACACCCTCCCCAGCAAGACATGACTTGCCTTATCTCTGTACCTAGGGAAGGGGGAGTCAGTGACCCACATGGCCCACGTGGTCACCAATAAGAAAATTTCTTATGAATAATCACACCAATTCCTTTATAGAATCTCTTCCAGATTTTTCCAAATTAAAGTTGGGAAAAAAAGATCTAGCAAAGTAATGCTTAAAGAAGGGTCCAGCCCTGTTTTATTTGCCAGGAAATCCATTAACATTTCACAGACAGCTGTCAGTATAGAGAAGTGCCTGGTCATCAGTAGCTCTTTGGGACATTTTCCCAAAAAAAAAAAAAAAAAAAAAAAAAAAAAAAGGGCAGACTTCCAAAGGAAGCAGTGCAGTTCCTTCCTCTCTCACCACTCGAAATACCCCTTAGAAGAGCCGTGTCTGGTCCACCCCCTCCCCTTAAATATTACTGAAAAATTCATACATGGGAGGAAGAGAGCTGCTTCTGCTAACTTCGGTTAATGACTTTCTGATTCTGTGCCTACTCTCTGAATAGCCACAACTTCCACAGTCACCTCTGCTAGGTAACACTTATCTCAGGTCGTCAGCCTGCAGGTGCCAATATTTATCTCTGTTGCTGATCTTGGAAACGAAGGTGAAGGGGCTGCAGATGACAAGGACATGGAAATGCTGTGTCACCTGCTCCAATGTTAGCAGTACACCAGGCAGGGCGCCACCCACCAGGCCAATCAAGTCCCTCTCAGGACCAACACCACAGCACAAATACAGGCTGGCTGCTGGCTAGTTCTCAGCCAAAAGCTTGATTCATGGGTCTAGTAATTTTTCTTTGGGCAATTTGTACCATTCTTTTGCTGTTAGACTCCTCTCAACAAGAGCACAGAAAAAGGGCTGGAGAGTATAATTCATTGGAGAGTGTATTCTTAGCCCTAAGTTCAATACCAAACACCACCCAAAAAGAAAGATGTATTTCTACAGCATGTAACCAGTAGCTTTACTTTTCAGAGTTTTTTTTTTTTTTAAACTGATGCCACATGTTGACAAGGAAACAGAGCTTGGTGATTACTGAAATTTACTTGCACAGGAAACAGAACTGTGTGGGATGGATCCTGTACCGATGAGTCTGTGGTTAAAAGGATGTGAAGACAGTAACAAAAAAACGTTCCAAGCCCTGTAACAAACAAGCTATGACAACTGTTGCCCTCTGACTTTTCAAATGGCTGAGCTGACAAGTAGGAATTTTAGTAAATCAATGTTTATGCTGCAATGAAATTGCTACAAGGAATAAAATTAAATTCTGGCCTTTGCTGCTTTTTTTTTTTT
>CABHPP010096517.1:0-17369 GCA_902168425.1 Peromyscus attwateri | reverse complement strand
GGAGAGGGAGAGGGAGAGGGAGAGGGAGAAGAATGTAGGGATGGAGGGAGGCAGGCAGACAAACAGACACACACATTATTGGACACCAGAGCAGTATCAATTCATGTGGCCATGTGCAGAGAATTTTGGAGTAGTTTTCAGGACACAATGCTCTTCTATCAAAAGATACAACTTTGAAGATACAAAACTCAGTATGTATCTTAGATTTAATAAGAACAACATTATTATGAATTAGATTGTGAGTCTATACTTACACAAACATCAAAGGAGACAAATTAATTGAAGATGGGATTGTTAAGCAAAATATCAGTACATAAAATTTTAATACTTTAACCTTTGCATATTACAAAAAGGAAAAAATATTACAAAAAAATGAATTTCAGAAGAATCTATGAGGGTTATTCTTTTGATCACATACTAAAGAATTTTGTTTTGGAACGAACAAAGGATTTCACCCATCATGTCAATTGGAGAAGGAAATGTTACAGAAGAATCACTGCACACTGGGATTAACAAAAACAGAGACATGAGAAAAATTCAGGAAAAGTACAAGGCTTCTCAAACAGAACCAGATCACTGAACTATTTACTCAAATGCATATGACTTTCTTGAAGAAGGAAACCAGATATAATTCAGCATCATGAGCAATGGAAGGCATGTCTACTTGTGAAATGGTTTCAGTATATGTCCAAGGCCAAGCAAAAACACAGGGCTGGGGAGTTTAAAATTATTCTGCAGTTGTTACCTATATACCTGTGCTGTGGAGATCACTCTGTATAAATAAAATGCTGATTGGCCAGGAGCCAGGCAGGAAGTATAGGCAGGACAAGCAGAGAAGAGAATTCTGGGAAGTGAAAGGCTGAGGCAGAGAGACGCTGCCAGCCACCACCATGACAAGGGAGATGTAAGGTACCAGTAAGCCATGACCCACATGGCAACTTATAGACTAATAGAAATGGGTTAATTTAAGATAGAAGAACTAGATAACAAGAAGCCTGCCACGGCCATACAGTTTGTAAGCAATTCAAGTCTCTGTATGTTTACTTGGTTAGATCTGAGCAGCTGCAGGATTGGTGGGTAAGAGAGATTTGTCCTGATCATGGGCCCGGCAGAAAGAGAAAAACTCTAGCTAAAATACCTAGGTGGTGCTGACACAGAAAGTCACAGAGTGGACACTGGTTTTGAAATGGTATGAATTGTGGATCACTCCAATGGATCTAGAAGACTCCAGACTCAGCAAATCTGTAAGATGAAGAAGCCCAGATCTAAAGAAAAGTCATTCCTAATAAATCTGCAAGTCTAGTGGACTTACTACTGCTAGCATTTGGAATCACGCAGGTAACACTGCTATTTCCTTCCCTCTTTTATACATGGAAGAGGAGTACCTGGTCCATCTGTAACATGCCACATATTTTCAAACCTCATCGCTTATTTAGGTTCAAAGACTCACAGCTAGAGAACTTGCTAGAATGGTTCCAACCAGGAATCTCTATGTCTTATTTAGTGGCTATTTATAGGAGAAATTAGATGTTAGACTCAGATTGATCATGGGATCATTTAAGAGTTTGGGGGATGTGCATTTGGAATAACTATATTTGGCATGTGAGAAGGAAAGGAAGGTTGGTGATTCTGATTACAATGTTAAAGGTGGGATATTTGTGTCTCCTTTCCTAAGGGATTCCTGTCTTGAAATTCTCCAATCAATAATCTTGTGAATGATTTGATGTTGTTTTGCTCAGAAAGAACCTTTTATAAATGTAAAAATGGCTTATTAATTTGAGTGATATGTCCACCATTACATCACGCTAAACAGTATTACAAGGATTTGTGTTGGTTGTTTGTATTCAATTTCTATAGCAATACTTCCATCCTTACAGTAATAAGAATTCAATAAATTTTGTGGGGCACGATCTGCTATTCCTGGGCAGCACCTTTAGTAATTGAGTTTGTTTTCTCCTGCTGATTGAGTTTCATTTGTCTAATGCACATTAAAAATTGTTATTCTTACCTAACAGCACTACTGCCCACATCAAGGTCTTGGGCTGTGACAGCCCCAATGATGGTCCCCACGGGAGTGTCTTCATAAACCTCCATGGTGTAAAATGGCTTGCTGAACACTGGAGGCTCGTCCACATCCAGCACGCTGATCTTTACTGTAGCAGTGTCCTTAAAGGGGCCAGCGGAGTGAAAGCGGTGGTCAAGGTGAAGGTTGGAGGCCTCTACTTTGAAAGTATATGCCTTCTTCGTTTCAAAATCCAGAGGCTGTAATAAGGACAAAATGAGGAATTATGTTTATACAGATCTGAGCAGAAATGGTGACGTTGTTTCTAAGCAATCTTCCAGCTGCTCCCAATTAATTACACCTGTTTCATCTTCTCCTCTTCTTGCTAAACACAGGGCAGAGGAAACACAAGGTAAATATTTAATAATATTAAAGATCAACGGCATATAGAAGTAACCTATAATGTTAATTATCTAAGTACATAGAATTGACAAAATCTACATGTGCACATCAAGGTAGACAGGGCAACTCATGTTTCGCCTAAGGAATGTGCAAAAAGTAAGGGAAATGCTGTTTTGCTTTTATCCAATACTGACATCTACTGGACAAAAGTAAAGATTGGGAAAATAGAGCACCACTGAAATTGGATTGTCTGATTATTTAGATTCCAGGTGCATATAGAATGCTAGCTATTTGCTTTTCTTATTTTTCCATGGGTACCATTTTCTGCTAAAAGTCTTGAATGAGCAGGTATTTTATTAGGAACAACTATACAAATTTAAAGTAAGTACAAGGGTTACTAAAGTGGCTTGAAGTCTCAGAATTACATACCAAAATCAGTGTGTCCTACACTGCATTATCAGAACACATCACCAAGAATTATGACTTCAAACACACTGATAAACTATGGATGATCTTGAAAGTAACAAAAGAAATCATTTGTGCGTACACACTGGTATTCAGTTTAGTTGTTCCCACTTCCAAATATCAGTTCTTTCATCTCCATGTCTCTAAAAACACTGCGGTCTAGGATCACTGTGGCACTGGGGCACGTTGTGGGAGGAGCGGCAGTAGACATGGGATCTCATTATGTGGCCTAGGCTGGCTCTGAACTGGCGATCCACCTGTCTCAGTTGCCTTAGTGCTGGGATGACAGGTGGGACTTTTCACACTCAGCTTTTTGTGTGACGTTGCTTTTTTTTTTTTTTTTAAGCCAGGTTGGTGACACACAGTAACCATCCAACAACTTGGAAGGCAAAAGTACCATGATCTCGTGGTGTTCAAGAGCAGCGTGGACTACATAGTAGGGTCAATGTGAGCCACAAAGGCAACTATTTGCCTGGAGAAAGTGACAAATATCACTCATGTTGAAGAAAGAAGAAACTGCTATAACTATGAGAATGTTTAGCTTGGGAAAATTAGCCGAAGACATGGGAGACAAAAATTTTCAAATATTTGAAGGGTCTTCATGAAAAACAAAAGGGTTGGAGGAGAATTTAAATTCATAATCAAGTAATTATAATTTATAAAAAAGGAAGTTCCACACCTTTCTTTTTATGGGGTGCAAGGTTGGTGGTATATCATGTCACTTTGCTTTCAACATATTCTAGAATAAACCCATATTATATAATTAATACTTTCTAAGAAGTGACAAGTTTTTCACCATGTACCATTAGAGAGATCTGAAAGAGAATTATATATAAGATGGAAGGGAGCCAGGCGGTGATGATACATGCCTTTAATCCCAGCACTCTGGAGGCAAAGGCAGGCGGATCTCTGTGAGTTCGAGGCCAGCCTGGGCTACAGAGTGAGTTTCAGGAAAGGCACAAAGCTACCCAGAGAAACCGTCTCAAAAGACAAACAAATAAAAGATGGAAGGGAGTACATGTTAATTGAATTAAATGTATTCAATTTTTATAAATGCTTAAAATTGTGGATGTGTTAAGTAATACAAAGCTGAAGATAACAATCGCTAATGACTACTTCACAAACACTGCCTTTTATTAGCTTACTTGTTTGCTTATCCAGAAAACAAACTGCATGTACATCACTCATGCTTGTTCTATTACTACTCACAGATTTAGCTGTTGTCTTTGGATGCAGACATGAGTACCACATCCTCCTCATTTTTCTCCCTGCTTTCTCCTACATACTAAAATGTCTATACTTGTGTAATTATGAAGATTCCTTCCAAATCAGCCTTAAATTTATTTTATTTTTTACTGATTACACATTTCACCTCTCTTAATGAACTTGGCTCCCT
Source organism: Peromyscus attwateri (assembly GCA_902168425.1). NCBI lineage: Eukaryota > Metazoa > Chordata > Mammalia > Rodentia > Cricetidae > Peromyscus > Peromyscus attwateri. The sequence continues at coordinate 13,104 of CABHPP010096517.1, read as the reverse complement.
ACTGGTAAGTCAATTTCAAGGCAAAGAGAGGACAGAGGACTTCTGAATTCCTTTCCCTTTTCTAATATTCATTATTTTAGAAGATAGACTGGTCTATTCCTTTCCAGAACTCCTGACCTAATGCAGTGGCAAAATTCAGTATTCAAGGTTGAGAGAGAGAGAGAGAGAGAGAGAGAGAGAGAGAGAGAAAGACAATAAGCTATTTATACCTATGGATTTGTTTGGTTTTATTACTGAAAACTTACATCCTGCAGATATCAGAGATCAGGAAAGAAAAAAAAAAAACATTGAAGAGAACCACCACAGTAATTCCCTAGCTGGAGTTCTTCTTCATGGCCCTGACCCTTAAGCAACCTCTTCTTACAAAGTGACAAAGTGCTGTATCTCAGTAGAGTCCCTCCCTCTTCTTACTACCATCTTAATTCAGGAGTAATGAACTTAATTTTCTAATGATCACAATAAAGTTCTAGCATTTAAAAGAAGTACAGAATGATCAAGATTTGCTTAGAATCTTAGAAAATAAATTATGTGTGAAGGAATTTATTCTTTGTGAAGTTGAGTGCATATAATTCATGCACAATAAATATGAAATAAATACTAAACCTGCTGACACTACTCACAGCTCATGTGATCTTAAGAATGTTTCTAGAAGGGTAAGAAAGTGATTGTGAGATCAGATTTTGGATGAGGATATCCCTTCTCCTTGGCTGGGAACACATCATTTATAGCCAGATTTGGGGGAAGCTATGTAAGGAGATATGCAGTAAGAGACTACAATTTTCATGAAATGGAATATCTATATTTAATACCTCCCTAAATAAAAAGGAAGAATTAACCGGGTGGTGGTTACTCGTGCACTGGGGAGGCAGAGGCAGGTGGATCTGTAACTTCAAGGCCAGCCTGTTATACAGGGCAACACAGAGAAACCTTGTCTAAATAAATAAATAAATAAATAAATAAATAAATAAATAAATAAATAAGAATTAGGCAGACTATATTATTATAGTGACTTTCTCCTTCAACATACTTATTATGCCAAAACTATGGAGAGTATTGTGTACAGATTTTTTTTATCACTTCAATGAATGTAAAAAGTGTTAATGTTAAGTAAGTCACTCTCCAGGGGCTTCCCGAGTTCCTGCTTCTACATAATGTTATGTAGAAATCAATGGATTTCATTATTGACGTTTTGTTGAATTTGAAAATCAGAAAGACAGAGTGCAAAGGTGCCTCCTGCATATTATTATCATCATCATCAACATCACCATCATCATCATCAACATCATCATCATTATTACTTTGTCTCCAAGGACCTCCAACATCTGTGTTGTGTGGTCCACCACTGAGTGTAGGAATGGCCTGTGAATTTAATAGCATGTCAACCAACAAGGTATTGTACAGATGTAAGTAAGGTCCTTAATCATTTGACACATGATTGAAAATCTGGCCTCCTTTGTTAAGGTTGTGAAAGAAAGTAAAGAAGATAGTGTGAGGCTACCTTCTTAGAGGTTACTGGTGAGGACACAGCATACCTTCTTAGAGGTTGCTCATGAGGACATAGCATACCTTCTTAGAGGTTACTCGTGAGGGCACGGCATTCAAATAGTCAGTGACAGAAACTATAGAAATTGAGGATGATCACAGACAAAAGCTGACACCAAAATAAATCTCAACAACTAAACCACAGGCAAATACATTCTGCTGGCAATAGTATGCATGGAAATAGACCCTAAGGTTCATATCTGATCCTGGCACCAATTCACACCACAATTCCTGTTGAGAGGTGAATAAAGGACTCATCACAAATACTCTGACCAACAGCAACTCTCATTTGCCTATCTTTACATCCTCTCATCCTCTTGTTTCAGATTTTATGATGATCATGCATCATTTTCATCAACACAATAAAGCAATCACTCTCACAAAAATACATCCTGAATTAGGAAGATTCTGCCCTGCAGAATCAAACAAGTCTTAATAATCATTAGAATGGCACATTTCTGAGGAACTCATGATCAGAAGATGTCATTATCTAAAATGGAACTGATCATTTGTGCACAAAGAGTTGGAAACAGATTTATAACAGACCGAGCTACGACAGAAAGACATTGGGAGCATAATTTTGTAGAGTAAGTTTACTACTCTGCCTGGACAATAAAGATAAGGCATTCAGAAAGAGGTTGGTTTTGAAAAGAAACACAATTTCAAAGACTTAGTTTTATGACCAGTAATTTCAGTCTTTGTCTGGAAAGAGGCATGAGAGACTGTGCATTTTTTATAATCGATGTGCAAGGACTCAAATTAACATTTCCATAAAATGTGATCAAGCATTCGATAAAGAATAAGTGTCTCAGTATCAGGTGAGAATGTCCCTGTAAGGGAGAAATAGACTGAAACTTGAACATTTGAAGTATAATTTTTCCTTTTAACAAAATTTGCATGTATTTCAGCATAATATATGTATATATTCATATAGGTACAATAAAATTTTCAGAAAAAGTTATTTGTACATATGCATATATATACAATTAAAAACAAGATTTTCAGGCAAAATATTTTCTAAATAAATTATGTAATTTAAGAAATACATATTCCAGGAAACTTGTTGCAAAAAACTTAAATCAAAACTACTCATTAGATATTCCTTCATTTTTTTCTGTGAAACCATTTTTACTAGATTTCACATTTATTACAATTCCTCCACATATCAGCAGTTTTAACAAATTAACTGAAAATTAATGGGCACTATTGCAATGACTGCAATTAAAGACACTAATATTAAAATACATCCAATAGTTGACACAATACAAACCAAATCAAATACAGAATTGTGAGAGCCTTCCGTACTTCTGTGTACAGATTTTAGTAAAAATTTTCCTAAAAATAACAGAAGATTTAATTAAATACTGTATGTTTTGAGTAAAACACATATATCTTCTTTATGTACAGTATAAATCATTTCCTAAAACAGACCTTCCTCATGGGAGAGAATGTCTATTCCTTTTAAACTTATGATTTACAGCAAATTGCATATGTCTGAAACAGATTTCTTCTTTGAACCATACAGTTTCCATTTGTTTAATCAACTTATTTTTTTTAATATTTGCAAAATATAGCTAACTTTGTGGTTCATGTGATTAAAAACAAAATCAATATGCCAAAAATGAGAACAGTAAACCAACATAAAATGCTCTTTTAGCCAATGGAAATAAAAAACCTTCTGCATACTTCAGTGATATTTCTTTGTTTATGGGGAAAAACTACAGATTGGTGAACTACTTTGGGGCACATCAAATATAATGGGAATCAACCATTTTAAATGTATGTACCACATGCATCATAGGAGATTAGGATGAAGTGTTCGCATTTTGGGAAGAAAGAAAGAGGTAGGGAAAAGATTGATGAAGACACTCTTCCTGCAGGGCTTTCTTTGCAGAAAGAATGAGGTGCAGAATTGCAATCACTCTGGAGTACTGAAATGTTAATTATCTGTGTCTGTTGAATATGCCAAAAATGGCAACAGAGGCTGCAATGCCTCCTCTGTACTTTGCTGGTGTTGAATGCTAGAAAATGGCTCACATGGAATGTACAGATGGAGCTCCATACACTCACTTTTTGAGTAAAGAATAGAAAAGAAAAGTAAGGAGGAAGGAAGGCTTGGAGAAAGGCCAGTGCAAGGTAGAAATGAGGAACAAAGCAGGCTGAGGTAAAAATACAGGCTGGATAGTCGAGTTCTAACCCTGACTCAGAAGAAACACCAGGCAAACTAACGTCCTGCTACCAAAGGCAGGTCCAGGGCACTGAAAGCAGCCTAAGAGATTTGCTAGATTCGTACTTCTGAAAGTGTAAAAGAGAAAATATGAGTAGGAATACTTCTCTTGTGTTTGTGTTTATGATTACATTGTATGGGCAGTTTCATAAATGCATGTATATCTGTGTGAAGATGTATGTGCATGTATTTGTACATGAAAATGAAGGACAGAGGTCCATGGAAGATGTCTTCCTTTGTCTCTTTCCCTCTTATATTTGGAGGCAGGTTCTATCCCTGAAACTGGAACTCACTAATTTAACTAGACTTGACTGGCCATTGAACACAAGGATCCTCCTGTAACCACCTATACAGGATTACCATTAGAGTCTCATTTGCAAGCCGGATATGGATATGAACCCAGGACCCTATGCTTAAAGGAAAAGTACTTTACGTACTTGTTATAAAGTCATATCCCCAACTCCAAACGTAATAAAATTCTATAGAGAGCAGAGATGGAATATATGCATTGCTTTATCTTTTGAATTTTAAAGCAAAATTAAAAAAATTAAATCTAAGTGATAGTACATAAATCTACATTGAGTGTTTCAATTTTTTGGATAATTTAGAGTTGAGAATCCTTAGGAGTCTAGAAAATTGAATTAAGAAATTTTTTTGTATACACACACACACACACACACACACACACACTTGTGAAATACGTTTTGCATGTATATATGGCTGATTGCCACATGCATTTGGGCCTGTGGAGGGTAGTGTAGTGCACTGGATCACCTGATATTGGACTTACTGACAGTTGTGAACCATCATATGCATGCCAGATCCTTTGGAAGAGCAGAGGACACTCTTAACCACATAGTCATCCCTCCAATACAAATTAAAGTGTTTTTTTAAGGCAATATGAAATGCTTTTAAAAAAAGAAACATAATATTCATAGACACAAAGGTTACAACAATTTCTTCTTTAAAATTTAACATTCCAGAGTAGATTTAAAAAAAAAGCAAAGAAACAAAAAGCAAAAAACAGTGGTTAGAGAAATAACAGATGTACAAATTTTGTCATTTTCCTGTTTTCCCCCAAATCGACCACATGGTGGTGCTATACTACCAACTTACATGACACGGAATCTAAGTCTTCAATATTGATAAACAGAAGAAGAATTTGGAAAGTTACTGATTAATGAGCAAATATATAATATTAAGGCCCCAAAAGAACCCATTAATGCCAGCTTATAGTTCCCATAAACAGTAAATCATGAATATCCTATGCTGAAAATCATCCTACTTTGCATTTAATGCCATCTATAGTTTACGTATATGTAAAGCAAAATAATAAGCCAATAGCACAACAATTATAATTTTTTCCTATTTTGTAGAGTCACTTATTTTATACTAAAGAATAACATTTTAACTCTCCACTTAACGATGATGCATGATCACTTATTAGTTGGTAAAGGGCACTTTATTGAAATAATACAGAATTAATGGTGAAATTATGATATTAAATCAGAAATCTAAATATTCACTCTACTATTATAATTACACAAACAAGATAAAAATCATTTTCCATGAATAAATTTGTAGTTTCTGTCTTGAAAAGCTTTAACTTAGTTTCTATTTGTATAGATATTAAATAAATACACACCTTATTTTCATTTATCCATCAGTAATAATTAAAACATAATTCATAAATCTTTAAACTATCATTATTTTCTTACTGTAAATGTGGCCCACCTCTCAATTTTTATAAGAGAATAAATTTTATGACATTTTTATTCTTCTTTAGCTGTCATTCCTATTGCTGTGTATCTCAACAATGTATAAGAGGGTTTTGATATTTTTATTCTTAGCTCAGTACAATATGACATGAGGCAAGTTAGTGTCCTTATTTTGTTTTACTTTTTATCAATTTCGTGTGCCTTGGAGAGATTTGTAAAGTTTCATGGTGTTACTCTGGATTTAAGCTGACAGAGAAATGACATTCTGTCTGAGTCTTCATAAAATGAATCAAAGTTGAGTTTTAAAATAAAATAAATAAAAATGCCCTTCTTCATTCTTCTCAGCTCATATAAACCTGAGCACCATATTCATCTACTTACATCCCTTCCCCTCAGAGGAGAAGACGGAAATGAAAGTAGTAAATAGGAAGCCAGGGTGAGATAAAAGATAAAACAAAAATGAAAACGTGCACCTCACAGCACAGAACATTCTAGAGCCTAAGGCGGTATTTTACAAAAAGAAAAGAACTGTAAAATTCAAAGAAACTCATGCTTTATTCCTTACTTGCATCTCAGAATCTTTCAGCCCAAATTTAAAGTAGTTCCTTGAAAAGTAGTGCATATTCATTTCTCAAATAGAGTGTTGACCTTCTAAATGGATTCAGTGTATGTAAAGTGTGACTCTTCTATGAATTTTATTTTTCACTGAGATCCTTACATTAGCTTTCCATGCTGAGATTGCAAAGGGAGACATTCTAACCAATTTTAGGACATAATACAATTTGAAGTTTGTGTAGACTTCTGTTTTGGTCTATATTTTCATTTAAGTACTCCTAATCATGACTTTAAAGTAGTTGCTTGCTAATATATTGACTATATGTTTGAAAATTCTATTTTTCCTGAGAGAGAGATACTGTCCTTAAAAAATAAATGTTTTGTTGTTGTTGCTGCTGCTGTTGGGTTTCTTGTTTGTTTCTTTGTTTCTAGTTTAAGTAATACTCCATTGTAAAAAATATCACATTTTCTTTATCTGTACTTCAGCTGAGAGACAACAGAAAAAAAAAAAGACATAATGAAATTTTCAGGCAAATGGGTGAAACTATAAAGAAAATCACCCTGAGTGAGGTAACCCAGACCCAGAAAGACAAGCATAATATGTACTCACTTATAAATAGATATTAGCTATTGAGTAAAGGATAAATCATGCTACAATTCACAGACCCAAAGAGGCTAAGTAGCAAGATGGGCTCAAAGCGGGGACATAGGAATCTGCCAGAGAAGGGGAAATAGAATAGATTTTGTGGGTTGGCTGGGAGAGGGTAGGGCTAGGAATTGGAGGGAATCAGGGAAGGGGTCAGAGAGATGGAGGGAGAGTACTAAAAGAGATTATTGGATATGGGGGGATTAGGGGTGAGGTAGAAACCTAGTACAATGGAAACACCCTGGAATCTACAAGGGTTACCCTAGCAGAGACATCTAGTAATGAGGGATACAGCACCTGAACTGGCCATCATCTATAACCAAGCAAGGCTTCCAGTGGAGGGACTGGAACATCAAACCAAGTGCAAAACCTTTGACCTAAATGTTTTCCTGTCTGCAAGATGTACTGGCATAATGGTGACTCAGATATTGTGGGAGTGGCCAACCCATGACTGGTCAAACTTGAGGCCCCTGCCACATGGGGGAGCCCATTCTTCCTGACATGGCCTGGATAGCCAGAATCCAGAGGCAGGACGACAGCCCAGAGACCCAGGATAGAAACAAACACTACTGGCCAAAAGAAAAAAAAAATCAATCAAATGATTCCTAATGATATTCTGCTATACCCATAGACCAGAGACTAGACTAATCCATCAGAGAGGCTTCATCCAGCAATGACTGATGAAATGGGAACAGACACAGATGTCCATAGCAAAACATTAGGTGGAGCTCAGGGATCCCCACTGAAGATGGGGAGGAAGGATTGTAGGATCCAGAGGGGTGAAGGATACCACAAGAACACAGCACACAGAATCAACTAACCAGGGCTCAAAGAGGTTCCCAGAGAATGAGACAACAACCAGGGAGGCTGTATGGGTCTGAGCTCGGTCCTCGACATATATCATGGTTGTGTAGCTTGGGGTTCTTGTGGGACTCTTAACAGTGGTAGTCCGGGCTATCTCTGACTCTTTTACCTACTCTTGGGATACTTTCCCTCCTACTGGATTGCCTTATCCACCCTTAATATAAGGAGATGTGACTAGTCTTAATGCAACCTGCTATACTGTGTTTGGTTGATGTCCCTGGGAGGGTTGCCCTTTTCTGTAAAGAAATGGAGGAATAGTGGATCTGGGAGAAAAGGGAGGTTACAAGGTGGGGGTAAGACTGGGAAAAGAGGAGAGAGAAGAAACTGTGGTCAGAATGTAATATATGAGGGAAGAATCAATCAATCATCAATCAACCAATAATAAAAATAAAATACTGGCCCTAGAGCCAAGAGACTTGTATAAAAATCCCCTTTACGTTCAATCACAAGGAAATTTTTAACATCAAAAAAAAAGAATGAAGATTGATCAAGTTAATTTCGAATTTTTCATAAGTTTTTCACCTGTATTTTTTATTACTTAAGACCCCATAGCAACAGTTTTAATTAAGAAATGTATCTATGAATGTGCATGTATAGAAAATCACTTTTCGCTGGGTGGTGGTGGCGCATGCCTTTAATCCCAGCACTCGGGAGGCAGAGGCAGGCAGATCTCTGTGAGTTCGAGGCCAGCCTGGGCTACCAAGTGAGTTCCAGGAAAGGCGCAAAGCTACACAGAGAAACCCTAACTCGAAAAATCAAAAAAAAAAAAAAAAAAAAAAAAAGGAAAATCACTTTTCACACAGTACAACATAATCAATGAGAGAAGATATATAATTTTAAGCTTTCTTACAAAATCTGTTGCATTTTTATTTTAGGTATAATCTTTGTAATTACTCAAATGTGTGATAGAATTTTTCAGAGGATCTGAGTACTTAATAATGTGTGCTTTTATCTTTTAAAATACAGCAAGAACATCACCAGATCTCACATTCTTTTGTCTGTGAGCATCCTATTCGAAGCGCACACCACCTCTGTGGATTGTCTGTGGTATCTTCACTAGGGTATTTCTTTCCAATATCCTCAGTAACACAACCTGAGTGACTGGGCTCTGGGCCTAGGAAGGTGATTTAGTCTAATCTCACAGTGGCTTCATCATGATCAAAGTCAGAGCTCTGTGTACATGTGTGAATGCATATAACATACTGTGTGATATATGTACCTTCTAGTGTATTTGTGTGCATAAAAATCCTGTGCACATGTATAGAGGCCAGAGACACACAACTAACATCTTTCACCCATCTGCACCTTTATTTTTAAAAGAGCATGAGATAGGGTTTTTCACTAAACCTAAAGCTTGTCAATTCAGCTATGCTCAATTACAGTAATTGCTACAATTCCAGCATTTTTGCAAGAGTTTGAGTATCCGAACTCAAGACCTCATGCTTGTGAGGCAAGTAATGTACTCACAGAGCTATTCCTCCAGCCTAAATTTGGGAGGATTTTGAACAACATTTCTTAAGGCACTTTAAACGACCTGAGCCAGATCTCTCCTCTTTAGGTAACCGGATGATCTCCTGTTCCTGGAAGGTTACCATATTGATGGTGAGCTTAGTGTAGACATCCAGTCAACATAAAGCATTACAGCCCAGAATGTCTTGACTAAGTGTGTATGTGTGGGGAGGTGTATCTCTCTTTCTCTCATGTATGAATGTATGTATTATGAATGTATGCGGGGTATATGTTTCTGTGTGTGCACATGCATATATGAGTGTGTATGTGTTGTATCCATTTTGTGAAACCCCCAGAGACCACCAAGGAGCCGGTTTCCAATGCAAGCACATAAGGGTCCTTTTATTCAGGTTCAACCTGGGCCACTGCACGGCACATGGAAGGAAATGTGGTGGCAGCCACAAGCCCAGGTGTAGAGAGTTTTTATAGGGACACACCACAAGCCGGGAATTGGCAACTTGGGATTGGGTAGAAGGGACATGGGGCAAAGTGATTTGAAACTATTGGGAAACACTTTTGGCATGAAACCACATTTGAAACCATTGGGTTATACTTTTGGCAGGGAACCACAACCTGCTGAACAGAATTATCTGGACTGCTCAGCAGGATTATCTAGATATCTTTAAGGGCCATAAACCACAGACAGGATGTCTGCAGGAGGATACTGCTCTTTATCTGTTCAAGTTGTCATGGCACATTCCTAAGGTCCTTCCTGGAACTGAGAACAGCAGGTAGTCTGAGATGGTGGCCCTTTCACTAAAATGGAGCCCGTAAAGTTAAGGCTAGACCTTCACAGTATGTTTTTCTGTATGCTATGTATTTCTTGTGCTCTTTCTTCATTTCTTTCTTTTTCTTTTGTTTGTTAGTTTGTTCATTTTGTTGTTCTTTTTTGTTTGTCTTTTTTTATTTGCCTATCTGTTTTCTTAAGAAAGACATACGGTGTAGAGTTGGAAGAGTGGGGAAGTTAGGAGATTCTGGGAAAACATGGAGAGGAAGCCTTGATCAGAATATATTGTATGCAAACAATTTACTTTCATAAAAATTGTTTATAAAATTCCAACATCTCTTCAGTATCAGTTTCTATAAAATAAAAAAAAATCACACACTTCCAACTTATGATAGCACAGGATGAACATCATATTTCAAAATAGAACAACTAGGTGATTGTAAAGAATAATCATTCAAAAGTGAAATAAAAATCCAGAGGGGAGAACATCAAATCTTGCTGCTAAATGTCCATCAACTGGAGCTTATAATGTAATGTGCTAGGCTTCAAAGCTTAGGCAGTACAGTCCCTCCATCCCTCCACTCCTACACCTGAAGCACACACAGCTCTATCTTAGATATAGGCTTGCTGCACTGAATACCTGCAACCCAGCTTGGTGAACCATCTACAGCCTGGCATCTCATATTTTGATGCCTCCACCACAGTTGAGACTTTATCTTTATAGTCATATTCAATGGATACATAGCTGCTTTTGCTGGCTCATTTCATGTCAACTTGACAAAAGATAGTTATCTGAAGCGAGAAAACCTCAGTTGAGAAAATGCCTCCGTAATATCCAGCTGTAGGTCACTTTTTAAATTAGTGATTGATGGAGAAGAGCCCAGCCCATTGTTGAATGGTGCCGTCCCTCAGCAGGTGGTCCTAAGTCCAGTAAGAAAACAGACTGAGCAAGCCATGATGAATAAGCTAGTCAGCAGGACCCCTCCATGGCCTCTGCATCAGCACCTGCTGGTTGAGTTCCTGTCCTGACTTTCTTCAATGATAAACAGTGATGTGGAAGTATAAATCAAATAAACTCTTTCCTCCCCAACTTGCTTTTGGTCATGGTATTTTATCACCATAACAAAAACCCAAAGACAGTGCCTTTCCATGGGGACTCCCACTTGGCCACACAGTACCTAGCCTCATCTGCTCTCTTTATAACCTTTGTCTTTGTTAGGATTTTTATTGCTGTGAAGAAACACCATGAGCAAAGCAACTCTTATAAAGAAAACATTTAATTGGGATTGCTCACTACAGTTTCGGAGGTTCGGTCCATTGTCATCACGATGGGGACCATGACAGCTTGCAGGCAGATGAGGTACTGGAGCTGAGAGTGCTACATCTTGCAGGCAACAGGAAGTAGACTGAAACACTGGTTGGTATTCTGAGCACAGAAAAACTCAAACCCTGTCCCCATCGTGATACACTTCCTCCAAAAAGACCTTACCCACTCCAACAAACCCACAGCTCCTAATAGTGCCACTCCCTATGAGATTATGGGAGCAATTACATTAAAACCAACACACCCCTTAAACTCGCTTCTTTCCCTTTAAAACAAGTACCATGTAGACTGTGTGGTCACGTTCTCTTGCCAGACATAGACCACACCCATTAGACTGTAGCTGCATTAGCTTGTGAGTGCAGACCCGAAGGAAGCACATTACTACTGCCCAGTGCAGACCACCGCTCTTCTCTTTAGTGATGCTAATAACCTTAACAATTACAAATGCTTTACTGTCTTCTCTCTCCTTCCCCAGTCTTTAAGCTTGCCCACTCTCCCTTCCTTCCTCAAACACATAAGTCCTTTCTCTTTACATTCATCTTCATTCAAAATTTGTAGAATAAGGCAGAATGAAGCCAGATTCATGGTCAAACTATCACACAAATCACCCCTTGTTCAGTTTGTGACACGGTTCACTTTCCTCTCTGAAACCTCACACGCCATGTTTGAACTGTCCAGGCTTCTCTCAGCATTTGTCTCTTTCAGAGTTTGATTAGAACAGTAATTTTGAATCTGCTTATAGTGCTCAATGGCCTTTCTCTCCAAAATATCCGAACATTTCAACATTCTTCTGACGAAATAATTCTAACATACTGATCTCTACATATTTTGGTTCATCACATCAATAATCTCATTTCTCCATACCAATTTCTTTCTTACTTATGCTTCCATAACTTAGTTATGTTTCCATAGGTTGGATGGTTATGATTAAAATGCCCTGACAGAAAGCAACTTAATAGAGAAGCAGTTTACTTGGCTCATAATTCCAGGTTATGTTCATTTTTGTAAGGAAGCCAAAGCAGCATATGTTTGAAGCAACTGGTCACAAATATCCATAGTCAAGAGCAGAAAGTGAGTAGTTAAAAACATATACTTACATATACTAGTCTCAAACTGCTTTCTGTAACTTGTCCAATCTAAAATCTGCTGCCTATGGGAGAGTGCTGTACATGCTTAGCCAGTCTTCCCATATCAATTAACATACTCAAGAAAATCCCCTACAGACATACCCAGAGATTAACCTAATCTAGAGGACCCCTCACTGAGAATGCCTTCTCAAGTTGACAAAACTAAACATCTCACCCCCTCACCACTCTTTGCCCTGAGTATTCTGTTGTCTGCCAACTCCATCACCCATCCTTTCTGTCTGCCTCCCTGCCCTTTCTCTATTTCTCTGCTGCTTGCTTTCCACTCCTGTTCTGTATTTATCTTTCTCTCAAACATCGTTCTTTTCACATTACTATTTATAGATTCCCTCCTCCATTTCTATTGCTTCCACTAAACCTTATCTTTACATTTATCTTCATTCAGATTCTTAGAACATGGGCAGCACAAAACCAGATTCCTGATCAAAATATCACACAAATCATCCCTTGTGCAATTGTAGACACAGTTTACACTCCCTACTGAAACCTCATAAGCCAATTCTTAACTGTCCATGCTTACCTCAATGTTCTCCTCCTTCAAGCTTTAACTAGAGCAGCAATTTAAACTATGCTTACTGTATTCAATAGCTTTCTATCCTAAATCTTGTCTACCCAAGCTGGTATTCTCTTAAAATGACATCAATGCCCTCTGTTACTGGATGGGGTTTCTAGCACGACAATTAGGGTGTTTGGCCATCTTATCACCAGGGTAGGTCAAATCGGGCTATTTCTCGACTATTGCCAGCAGTTTATTGTGGGGGCATCTTTGCGGATTTCTGTGGGCCTCTCCAGCACTTTGCTTCTTCCTATTCTCATGTGGTCTTCATTTATCATGAACATTCCTTAT
>CABHPP010096513.1:0-13683 GCA_902168425.1 Peromyscus attwateri | reverse complement strand
AAAAAAGGGCATTTAAGATTAAGGCAGCAAACTTATTGCTGCCGACAGGAAACGATGAAAAAGAATTGCCAATCAATGTCAGAAGTCATTTGACGTTCAAACAGTGATGGTTTTCAAGGAGGAGACAAATAAAGCTGGCAAGTTTCTCCTCAGAGCTTGGAGAAGCAGCTTGTCTTCCCAATTAAGAGGGGGAATGGGTCTGGAGGGGGAGGTGAGTTAACATCAAACCTTAGCCTCACCCCCTCCATTAAAGAATATTTGGAACACACAGGAAACTGAAGTAATCATGACTCCATAGTTACAGTGTTCTGCTTCCTTCACTGTCTCTGTTCACCTATCCATGTTGTTTTCTCTGACATAGCAGTAAGACATTCCACATGAAGATATTGTGTAAGTAGACTATGCATAGCAAACATTCAGGCTCCAGCAGTCCTGGCAAGCTACCCTGAGATACATACATTAATCAAAAAGATCAAGAATATTGAGAAGCAGAGAGTTTTACCCTGTTTGATTTGTTTTGGGGTTTTTGGTTTGTTTGTTTTGAGATAGGGTTTCATGTAATCCAGGCTGGCCTCAAACTCCCCAAGTAGCAGAGGATGACCTTGAATTTCAGATCCTCTTGCCTCTACCTCTACAGTGTTGGAATTATAGGCTTGTGCCACCACATCCAGTTTATGCAGTGCTGAAGATAGAACCTAGGGCTTTGTGCATGCTGGACAAGCACTCTACTAACTAGACTACAGCCCCCAACCCCAGGAGATTAAAAAATTAAGAATTAGCCAGGCGGTGGTGGTGCATGCCTTTAATCCCAGCACTCAGGAGGCAGAGGCAGGCAGATCTCTGTGAGTTTGAGGCCAGCCTGATCTACAAAGCGAGTTCCAGGAAAGGCGCAAAGCTACACAGAGAAACCCTGTCTCGAAAAACCAAAAAAAAAAAAAAATTAAGAATTAACCTCTCCTTTCCTTTTCCTTCCTTCCTTCCTTCCTTCCTTCCTTCCTTCCTTCCTTCCTTCCTTCCTTTCTTCCTTCCTTCTGGCATGTATTTATGGGATGTGCATACAAGCATTTCACCTCACATGTGTGGAGTTCAAAGGACAACTTGTATGCCTATATTCTTTCTTTTTACTAAGTGGGTCCCAGGGATTTTACTTGGGTCATCAGGTTTGGTGGCAGGGTACCCTTACCTGTTGAGCCACTTAACTGGCCCCCTAAAGAGATTTTTTTTTTAAATCACTGAAAAAAAAAGAACAGATAAAAAGGTCTCCAGTGACCCTGTTAAGCAATCTAGAAGCCATGGTTCTTGCCCCCTCTTACCAGCTCAGGTTATGCAAGGTGGTTAGAAGTCTTTATTGTTTGAAGAGAAAAGATGGTTCTCAGGAGAACTCATTTCTGCTTCAGAGTAAGGCCTTGACTTTATAGATAACTGCCCTCCTGCAGGAGGGATTCAAGGTGACTCAAGAGGAAAGGTTAAGGAGAACAATTTGGTGCCTTCTGCTAAAATGAAAGATAGGCATAAAATGAAGGTAGACATGACACTTTCATCTTGCTTTTTGTGACCTGATGGGCCCAAGTTACTAGCCAGTGCTTTTTAGCAAAGACCATGGATACTCGTTTATTTCAACTGCAGCCCTCTTCAGCCCAAACACTATTGCCTCCAATAATGTGTATATAATAATGTATGTGTATGCAATATATGACATATATATTCTATATATAATGTATTTATAATAATTATTATTGGAGTCTGGAGAGATGGTTCAGGAGTAAAGAACAAATGTTCTTGCAGAGGACCTGGTTCAGTTCCCATGAGGAACTTGCCTGACTCTATTTTGAAGGCAGGAGATATTATGCTGTATTGTTAAAAATAAGTTTACATTTACTGTAAGAGCTGTGTTGCTGTTTTTAAGTCTATTTCCTGGAGCCTGACCTTCCCCAACCTATGACCTTGACTTGTTTCTGAGAAAACTCCAACCCTCCCTAATCACCCTCCCTAATCACATGTCGACCACCTGGTGGTTTTTGTTGTTTTGTGTTTCCTGTATTTCCTTATTGCCCCATTGTCTTTCATCTGTAAACTTGCTTTGCAACTACTTGTGATTTTACTCCTTAAAAGGGGCCCAAGATGTCAACAGCTTAGATGCAAGATTGTAAAACTTCTATAGCAAACTTCTGCCCTCTGGGGTCCTCCCACTGTGCTGTAAGCCTGTATTTAAGACCTCCTCCCTCCTTCAATAAACAGCATTTAGCATTTAAAAAAAAAAAGAATAAAATATTGCAGTGCTGGTAAGACGCACACACACACACACACACACACACACACACACACACACACACACACACAAGAGGGGCCCAAGAAGTAGATGCTGGGATATTCTCTTTAATCCAACTTAGGAAGCATCAAGCTTGCTTCAAAATTGACCCAAAATTGTGGTAGTGGTCTTATTCTCCCCCAGGGATTACTATTTTCTGGAGTCCCCAGTGAGATTCAGACCACCCACCCAAAATTCTAAAGTCAGAACTCTGGAACTGAGGGGCTACTTGAGGAGGCACATGCCTTAAAACATTCCAAGGCTTTGAGGCTGCCTTTGGTTCTCAGACTATCAGCGTAAAGAACTTCCATGCCTAGAAAAGCTGCAAGCATCTATGGAGACCTCCTAGTGTGTCTGGTTCTGTTTTTGTGGGATCCCTATCTGGGATGTGGAGGGGGTTCAATGGAACCCAAATGTTCTCCCATCCAGGGCAAAAAGCAAGACATCACACCATCCACCTGAGGTTCTTGGTCTGGTTTTATGTACCATTTGTCTTGTCTTTGTACATCTTGTCTTTGGCTTCGTTTTTACTATCTCCATTCTGTCTTTTGTACTTTCTGTGTTAATTGGTTTATCTTGGACTTGGGATGACTGAACTGATAGACAGTGTAGGTAATAAGACTAGCAAGCCTAACAGCCCTCTAACCTGTGTTCTAAAGAATTTTGATAAACTTTACCCCCCTATAGTTAAGGAGGATTATGATTGTCCTATCACCAAGAGTCATCTCCAAACATTCTGTGAAACTGAATGGTCCACATTTAGGTTGACTGGCCCTTCCAGGATACTTTTGATTCTCAGATAGCCTGAGCATGGTTAATGTCACTCTTGGTAAGTCTGGCCACCCAGATCAGATTGGATACATCTTGCTTTGGGCTGAAGCAACTTCCAACCCGCACCCCTGGGTGAAGGTCTGTATGGTGTTTAAAGGGCAAGGTGGCTTGGTTGTTGGCAGATGGGCCCTCAAAGGGCCTGTAGCAGAGACCCAGGAACCTCTTCTAAAAACTATTCTGCAGAATTCACAGGAGGAAGTGTTATTTATTTAATGATGTTATTTAAGGGCATGAGAAAGCATGAGTGTAGCTGGAGTTTTCTCTCTGGGTCCTGCCAAGCCCCAGCAGTCTGAAAGCCCACTTATAAAATAAATACACAGATGCTTATATTATTTAAATTGTTTGGCCTAATAGTTCAGGCTTCTAGCTATCTAGTTCTTACATCTTAAATTAATCCATTTCTATAAATCTATACCTTGCCACGTGGCTCATGGCTTACCGGCGTCTTCACATGCTGCTTGTCATGGCGGCGGCTGGCAGTGTCTCCTCCCGCCTTCCTGTTCTCTCAGTTCTCCTCTCTGTTAGTCCCGCCTATACTTCCTGCCTGGCTACTGGCCAATCAGTGTTTTATTTATTGACCAATCAGAGCAACACATTTGAAATACAGACCAACCCACAGCACACAAGGTACAATAGAACCTATTATAAGAGTTTTTATTGGAGAAGGGAAAGAGGTGGAAATGAGTAGGCCTACTGGAGAGGAATGTGTGGAGAGAGAGTGGGGAGCAGGTGGAGTCTGCTATTATAGGTCACCTCACACATGCATTTTGACTTATGTAGCTACGCCACACATGTGCATAGATTACATGACCATGCTGCCACTGATTACATAGGACATAACGCCCTGGAGTGACTAAGTATTTTGCCTGACTGCTGACAGCACATGCACGGTCATGTGACCCCAGAAGTGGCTAGGAGGGTGTTGGAAATAGTAACAGGAAGAATCCCTCCTCTCTCCATATAACCATCTTAACCACCCTCTCCTCCTTACCTCAACCTCCTCCTTTGCCACCACAGACCTCACCACTATGGCCTCACTGTGCCTCCTGTCCACATATATCCTGGTCTTACCATCTAGCTCTTCCCTACCTCCATCTGTCTTCCTTCCCTAGCTCTTTCCTAACTCCCCATCTTTTCCCCTCCCCACATCCACCAGGGGGGTCACACATGGCCCTCCCAACTACTCCTCTGATCCTGGTTCTGGGGTGGCACCTCCTTCAGTCCCCTACAGTGTGGAGGCCCAAATTAGTCAGGGTCAGAGAATCTGAGCTTGCTTCACCCAGCAGGGCTGCATAAGGGGATGATTTGATCACGGGTGTGGTTACCATGTGTTTGGAAGGGTCTACACTTGGCTGTATGGTGTGCTTTGATCTTGCAAGGGGGAGGTCTTTTGCATATTTGGCATATTATAAAAAGCCCTTTGGAATAAAAAGAAAAGGCCATTGGTTTTTGATCCAGGTCCTCCTGAAGCTATCCTGTGTTTCTGTCTTTCTCCACTTCATCATCTTTCTATCTCTCATTTCTTATCCCTCTCTCCTTCTCATAGGAATCCTTTAAAAGGTGGGAGCTGGCCTCCCACACTACAGCCTTTTCCTGACAATTGCTACCTGTCCCTTTCTCTACTACAGATCTCTACAACTGGAAGAACCAGAACCCCCCTTTCAGCACTAACCCTGATACCTTAGTTTCTCTAATTGATTCCATGTTTTTCAATCATCTTCCCACATGGGGCAACTGTCAGCAGATTCTCAATACCTTTCTCATGAAAGCAACTGAAGGACTTCCTGGAATAGCTTCAATGGCTGATAACCAGAGGGCAGAGTCAATTGACTCAGTTTTTTTATTAATAAGATCCTTTAAGATTCATCGTACAAGACTCATTAATTACTTTAATTGAACTTTACATACCCATAGTAGCTCTGTCTGTAAGTAATAATATGGGGTATAATCTCTGGGTCCATCTAGCACTAAAAAGCCAATGAGGAAACTCCTTCTGTGTCAGAGGAGATCCCTCTATTCCCTGGCTTTTAAAAAGAAATTTTCATATGAAAATTGTACAAGGATAATGAGGGACAAAATGGAACATGTCCCCACTAATGATTTAGCAACTGTGGCTGATGTTCCCATTGATGATGTCTTTTCCCCCTACTGACTGTGTTTTGATTGGGCTAATGTCCCTTATTGTAATTCCACTTCTTATCTCACCCTTCCCTTTGGTAAACAATTGCCCTTAGGATTTTTTTTTTATGAAAATAATACTTATTTTGTACTCTCTGCAGGATATAAGGGTTTATGTAGGATAGGGTGTGTTATGCGTGTTATGCCTATTTTACTCAGCAAATCTTTGCAATCTGTAAAAAAAATTACAAGAGCTCTTCCTGAAAACTGTGATGATTCCTCACATCTATTAGATCCCGCAATAGTTGCTGCTACTACAGCCTTTCTGTTACTTGTCCCAGGACTTCTTCTTGTTGGACTACAAAGAGAGGTTTCTGAAATGGCCTGTCTAATTAAAAAACTACCAATATTACAGCAAAAATATTAGCAGAAATTAATCAAGAAATGGGAGAACTGAGAACTGTTCTTCAAAATAGAGCTACTATAGGTTACCTGTTACTTAAATATAATCTTGGTTTTCAGCAGCTTACTGGAATATGCTCTTTTAATATCTCTGATTTCTCTCATACTATTGACATCCAAATTGATGATCTATATAAAAAAATTAAACAAAATCTCTCAAATATTTAGACTGGCCAATGTGTCTAAGATGGTTTTCCCCCTTCATTGGCCCTCTAATATTATTTCTACTGGTTATCATAATTAGGCCCTGTGCCTATGTGACACTAACTTGAGCACACATCAGATGAACAATTCTAGAATCATTGTCACTTGACAGCATTATTAGGATATTCCTTAGCAAAGATTAGACAGGGAAACATAAGTCACCGTGTGAGGAACCTGTCTGACTCCACTATGAAGGCAGGAGCCATTTGCTGTATTGTTTACGGTAAGAGGGGAGTTGCTGTTTTACATCTGTTTCCTGGGGCCTGACCTGCCCCAACCCAAGACCTGGACTTCTTTCTGAGAATACCCTCTGTAAGGGTTTGGTCTTTAATTACGTCATCAGCCTTCGCCGGTTTCCCAGCCTAAAAAGCGGGTGGGCGCTCTGTTCCCTCTCTTCTCTTCCTTTCCGCTCCCTTCTCTCGTCGGGCCCCCTCTCTCTCCCTCCCCCCTCTGTCTCTCTGTCTCTCTTTTTCTCTCTCTCCTTCTCTCTCTGTCTCTCTCTTCCTCTCTCTCTCTCTCCCCCTCCCAATAAAGCTCTAAAAGGTAACCATGGCTGTGATTCTTTCAACCAGCATGCTCCTCTGCCGGCATGGCCACTGCGGGCAGTGATCAGCTGGGGGGGGGGCAGCGCCGTTTAACCAGCGCCATAGCTTTGTGAGACCAAAATGAGCCATCTTAGAAATAAGACCAAAATGCTTTCACCCAAAAACTAAGGCCTAAGGTTTCTCCTTCTAGGAATAGGCCATTAGTTACTGAAACAAGTCAGTCCAGATTCCAGAAACCAGGAAATGTAAAAGTACAGGGTCACAAGGTAGTCAGGAGGTAAGGACTGCCAGACTGTGGAATGTCCACTCCCTGGCCCCCTAGGCAATTGTTTAACACAGAATGTCCCAACCCTAGTTTCCATAGTGACTGTAATCACCAGATGCCCCCATCTGAGGGCAGCCAATGAGAAATGGTGGCGGGCAACCACTCCCTTAGAAGTAAGATTAAGCCATGATTTCTAGAAAGCCCCTAGAAGCGAGCCAATCAGAATTGTACCTGTACTAGCACCCCTAAATGATGTAACCTTGTGATTTTTCCCTTTAAAAACTGAGCTTGCAGACAGGCGGGCACTTCCTCCAGCCTCCACTGCATTGGATGTATTGGACGAAGTCCCTGCCTAGGCTTGTATTGGATATCCAGAATTAAACCTTGCTTTTGCATTCCGGCATGCTCGTCTTTGGTGGTCTCTCTGGGGGTCACAATCTGGGCACAACAGCTTAACCAGCGCCGGTAAAAAATATAACTAACAAATGGTGCCGTGACTCGGATACACTACCAAACACCGAGGACCTGCTGACTGCTGCCACTTGCTGCTTCTCCCCCCATCCAGCGAGACAGCGAGACCGCAAGCGCGTGCGCATTCCTCGCCGCCTCCGCTGGACCCCCCACCGCTACCACCATGATTCTTCACCATACCGCTTTCTCCGATTGGTGAGTCCCCCCCCACACATTTCGGCCGTTGAGCGTCCGGCGTCCTTCTCCCACGTCTACAGCCTGAGATATTTCTCGCATTGGGACCACCGTGGGGTGCATCCTGGGGCCACGTGAGACCGACGCGTCTATCTGCTCGACGGAGCAGCACACAGCTCTGGATTCCCGGGGAGTCCTTTTTCTCACGTGGCGGGCCCCCGCTTCTGTAGCTGACGAGCTAATTAGCGGCCTGTGCCAGGGATCCGCCCATGGTCTTGGGGACGCCTGAGGCCTTGGCTCTGGATCACATTTTTTTTATTTTTATTTTTATTTTTTCTCTCGGCTACAGCCATGGTACAAGGGGTGGATACATTGGCGGATAGGGGCGGGCACTAGTAAACCTGGCCGAAAAACAGCGTCTCGGGGACTTCTGCCAGCTAACGGGCACATAAGAGTTACTTTATCTCCAAGTTCTCCAAGCTTTCTGCTAAAGTTCTAAACACTTCTCCTTCCCCACGTGGAACCTTTTCTGTCTGACTTCCGCTGGCGGTGGGCGGGTTCAACGGGCTTGGACGGGCTCAAGTGGGCGGGCTTAGACGGCTTCTATGACTCGCCCTAACTCACCTTAACTCCACCCACTCATTCTCAAACTGCCTTGTGAAGCACAGACGGGTCTGGAAGCGGCTAATTTCCATACAAATAAGTTTACTGTAGTCAGGATGGCTCTTAAGCCAAAAATCAGCTTATAGCCTCAGACAAGTCTTCCGAAAGTATCGGTTTATAATCTGCCTACTGACAGATCTTCCAAAAGCTGTCCTTAAGCCATCAATCATCAGGAAAAAAAAAAATTCAGGACATAGAGTAAAATTTGTCTCTTGTTCCCCAGACCTCCCCGACTAAAACTTAAGCATCTGGAGAGCAAGGCTCCTGACCCCACAGGCAAAAGAGTCATCTGTGGCATTTAAGGTGTGCCAGGAAAGGGATAAAAGCCTGAAAACAAAATTGCCAAGTGGCACTCGCTGACTCCCAAAAGCTGTTGGGTCCCTGTTTTAAGTGAGGAAAAGGCCACGGGCTAGCAAATGCCCTGCCAGGCCATCAACAAACAGCCTTGTTAAAGGTGCCGCCTAGAAAGACAAAGAGTCAGCTGACTGCCCCCAGGCACCAAGATGCATGGGTACATCAAGCTAAGACCTCCAGCATCCTAGGCTTGGCTACAGATATGGCAGGGAACCCAGAACGCAGCAGGGAAGTGATCCGTTTCTTTCCTTCTGGACACCAGAGCCACTGACTCAGTCCTGGGAGTTTTGGGATGCCACCTCTCCTTTATTGTCAGGTACAAAGGACAGCCTTACCACCTCACCAGATTTAATTGCATTTTCAGAGTTACTTAATGAAAAAAGATTTCCACCTAAAATAAGAGCTCATTGCTTCACTCCAGATCCACTGCCTGTGTTTCTCACGTGCATACAGACAGGGCCCTGATCTTTGCCTTGTCCCTAATTCCAAAAAAGTAAATTCTCATGTACCACAAGCTTTTCTCTTCCCAGTTCCCTGTTCTAACTCAGCTAATGTTCAGCTAATGGCTCAGGCCCACCACAGAGCCGGAGTCCAGAGATCATCAAGTAAGAAACTGTAACAGCTAAAAGGTATTTACACCCCCAGACCCAAAAGCGTCTGGGCACTACAAAAGACTTTAATGTAAATGTCTATTACTATGAGATGCTTTTAACAATTGATCACCTGTCTCCTAGATGCTGAACTGGTAAAGGAAACAGGTGCTTTAAAATAATCTATCTCTGATAAAGCTTAACATGTTTCAAAATCCATAGGGACAAGTCGGATCTACCTCAGATAAATGTCAACATAAAATAATAATGATTCTTTTATCAAGTTTTTTTTCTGTGTCACCAGCATCTTGTCAAACAGAAAGTTCCCAGCCACAGCCGAGGGATACATGTCTCCAGAACAACAAATGACAGACAGCATCCCACAACGCCTGTCTACCTCGGAAAACTCCCCTTCTCCATTCCCCCAGAGCCAACCGACGTCCAATTGTCAGCTGGAAGCAGTTTTTGTGAGGAACGACGCCCCTAGTCCCATCTACCTGCTTTTTTATAATAAGGAAAAGTCTGGGATGTAAGGGTTTGGTCTTTAATTATATCATCAGCCTTCGCCACGGGTGGTGACCAGCCTGGGGCGGGGGGGGGGGGGGGGGGGGGGAGGGGAGGAGGGGCAGCGCCGTTTAACCAGCGCCGTAGCTTAACCAGCGCCGGTAAAAAATATAACTAACACCCTCACCCTCCTAATCACATATGGACCACATGATGGTTTTTGCTGTTGCTGTAGTTGTGTTGTTTTGATTTTTCTGCATTTCCTTATTGCCCCATTGTCTCTCTTCTGTAAATGTGCTTTGCAACGACTTGTGATTTTACTCCTTAAAAGGAGCCCAAGAAATGGATTCCATGCTGTTCTCTTTAATCTGAGGGCAGTAGCCAAGCTTGAGTCAAATTTGGCACTAAATTGTGGTAGTGATCCTACTCTTACCTGATGGCACTGACATCCACTATCCACATGGTAGTTTGCAACTATCTATAACTAGTTTCAGGGAGTCTGACACATTCTTCTGACATTCTTGGGTATCATGCATACATGTGGTGCACATATATACATGCAGGAAAACAAACACATAAAAATAAATCTTTAAAAATAATTATTGTTTGATTTTTGTTTATTTAATTTTATTACATTTTAATTTAGTGTGTGTGTGTGTGTGTGTGTGTGTGTGTGTGTGTGTGAATGCACAAATATTTAGAAGGTAAAGCTGACAGCATGTCTGTCCACTCGGCAAAGCAACAGTGAAAGGAAAGGAACCTTCTTGGGGCCTGTGACCTTCAAGCCATGGGTTTTCTTCTGGGTTTATAATACCAGGCATGAATTCCCTCCTATGGAGCTGGCTCAATCCAAGGAGAAAGTGGTTAACTGTGGAGGCCCACAGAGGCTATCTAGTGAGACCTTATTCAGGATCAGAGAATCTGAGCTTGCTTTACCCAGCAGGGCTGCATAATGGGATGATTTGGCCAGGGACATGTTTACCAGCTGTTTGTCAGGTGTGCTTTGATCTTGCAAGTGGGAGGTCTTTTACCTCTCCCCTGGACATATTATAAAAAGCTCTTTTGTGTGGGCCCTGGCCCCCCACTGTGAGTGGCTGCCGCCTTGCTTGTCGACCTTGACCAGATGTCCTCCCTATGTTGATTCCCTGCCGGCTTCTTCTCACCTCCGGATCCGGCGGTTCTTCACCGGAGGTTCTTTGTTCGTGTATCCTGCATTTGGTGTAAACAACTTAGATGCAAGAATGTAGAACATTTGGTAGCGAACTTCTGCCCTCCGGGGATACTCCATTGTCCTGTAAACCTGTACTTAAGGTTTCTTCCCTCTTTCAATAAACGGCATTTGGCATTCTGCCTTGACGAATGACTCGCTGTCTTTGTCTCTGTTTTTTAATCCACAGTCCCTCGCTCGGACATGGTAAACGGGCGGTAACGCGGGCATTGTCGCAACACTTTTGAATAAAGCTCTGGGCAGCTGGGTCCTCCCAAAGCTATCCTGTGTCTCTGTCTTCTTTATCATCTCTTTCTACCTCTCTATTATTTCCTCATTCCTCTCTCCTCCACCCAATATCCCTTCAAAAGATGGGAGCAAGTTGGAGCTGGACTCTGACAGACTCCCACAGTTAACTACTCCACAGCCTTCCTGCTACTCTTGCACCAGTGTACACTAGGCAAGAACCTGTCAAGATGGTATTAAAACATCCAGGCTTCACCACTAGATACCACTGATTTCTTTTCTCCCTCAGTAGCCTATATAGCACCTGTATGGCACTATGAAAACTAGTCGGCATGGAATTAGTTTCTCAGATTCGTTCTAGCCCAATTTTTCAAATGTTCTGCAATCGGAATATGTTGTATCTTCTGCAATAGGGTCTTGCCTTCTAGTTATGGTGGGTAACCAAGAGCTATGACAGTAGTTTGTGCTGTTTTGGGGACCTCTGGAGCCTCCCTGACCAATAATTTACAGGGAGGTATCCTATGCCTGGCACTGAGGTTTTCATTTAATAACTTAAGTCTTCTTGAGGAAGCATTGTCTACCCATGCTGGGTATGGATTTGTTTTTGTTTCTGGCTTTTAAAGACAGGGTTTCTCTGTGTAGCCCTGGCCATCCTGGAACTCACTCTATAGACCAAGCTGGCCTCAAACTCAAGAGATTTGCCTGCCTTTACCTCCCAAATGCTGGGATTAAAGATGTGTGCCACCACTGCCCTGCATGATTTGTTTTTTCATAGATAATATCTTGCTATGTAGTTTGGGCTAGCCTCAAACTTCCAACCTGCTTGACTCAGTCTCCAAAGTCCTACCTAGTGTTAGAGTAAAAAATGTCTCCAAAGTCCTAGTGTTAGAGTAAAAAACATCTGATCAACAGAATAAAATCTCAGGTTTGGGTCAGACCTAACATTTCAGTTGTGCTGGTTCATTATCTAGCTTAGAGACCACCCTAGGAAGGTGGGCACATCTTAAGCCATGCTAAAGAGACAGATGGAATAATGAGTCCTTTAATGAGATACTGTACTTTTCCTTCCCAGAATCTCCACCCTGGGTGCAGTGGCTTATGTACTGGGCTGTGGCTTGCAGTTATGCAGCTTGTAAGTCTGTCAGGTTTTCTGAATTATTCAGTAAAGTATAACTTTTCCTCTACTTCTCTTTCTATTTTTTTTTTTTTGAGACATGGTTTCTAGACTGGCTTGTCCTGGTACTCCCTGTGATGATCAGGCTGGTTTTGAGTGGGGAGATCTGCCTGCCTCTGCCTCCTAGTGCTGGAATTAAACACACAAGCCAACAACACCTCCAGCCTCTGTATCTCTTTTCTAAGCATGCTTTCATCAATACTTTGGGCTTTCCTCACAGCATACTAGGCTTCCTTGACTCTCTAAAATATCCCTTCCTGTTATGTGGCTGTTTGTCCACTATGTGTCTGACCTACATGTCAGCTTCCATGTCATGATCTTTTTTTTTTTTTTTTTTTAAATATTTATTATGTATACAGTGTTCTGTCTGCAGGCCAGAAGAGGGCACCAGATATCATTATAGATGGTTGTGAGCCACCATGTGGTTGCTGGGAATTGAACTCAGGACCTCTGGAAGAGCAGGCAGTGCTCTTAACCGCTGAGCCATCTCTCCAGCCCCCATGTCATGATCTTTTCCCTTCTGCTTCTGTTCTTCAAGCAGGGACCTGATGTCCTTGTATCATCAGGGCTGCACATGAGTATCACCATGTCCGGGAAGTCTTCCTTCTTTTAAAAATGTATTTAATTAATTTATTTTGGTTTTGAAACAGGGTCTTGCTATGTTGCTTGAGCTATCCTGGAACTGTTTATATATAAGAATATAAGAATAGGCTGGCCTCAAATTTGAACTTTTTGATTTTTTGTTTGTTTGTTGTTTTTTTTTTTTTTTCGAGACAGGGTTTCTCTGTGTAACAGCCCTGGCTGTCCTGGAACTCATTCTGTAGACCAGATTGGCCTCGAACTTACAGAGATCTGCCTGCTCCTGCCTCCCAAGTGCTGGGATTTAAGGTATGCATCACTATTTCCCGGCAAACTTTTTGATTCTTTTTTTTGTTTTTTTTTTTGGTTTTTCGAGACAGGGTTTCTCTGTATAGCTTTGCAACTCACTTGGTAGCCCAGGCTGGCCTTGAACTCACAGAGATTCGCCTGGCTCTGCCTCCCGAATGCTGGGATTAAAGGCGTGCGCCACCACCGCCTGGCTTAACTTTTTGATTCTTAAGAAAGCTAATAGTTATTGTTTTGAGACAGAGTCTTATGTAGTGCTGACTTGCCTGGAATTTACTATGTAGATTAGGCTAGCATCGAACTCAAAGAGATCCACCTCTTTCTCACCTTTGCTTCCTTTCCTCCCAAAGCATGCACCACCACAGCTGACCCTTCACCCCCTCCCCACTTGAGATAATATTTACATCCAGTGGCACATAGAAATCTCAAGTGGACCATTTCATCAGTGTAATAAATGGACATAGGGTGGAACACAATACCCTATCATCTTTTGTTAAGGTCGTGATGTAAGAAGTTGTCTGATCTGAGAACTATGGTCACTTAGTCTTTTAGGTAGCTGGATAGGCATTAGCAGGCCAATCCTTGAGGATAGATCGCCTCCTTCACTATAAGCCTCAGACTTCATCTCCTATTTACATGGTGTCTTAGGGTTTTATTGCTGTGAAGAGACACCATGACCACT
>CABHPP010096506.1:0-17455 GCA_902168425.1 Peromyscus attwateri | reverse complement strand
GGTATTGAAAAGAAACAGTCTTTTAAATCAATAACTATGAGAGGCCATCCTTTTGGTAACAGAGTAGGCAAAGGAATTCCAGATTGTAGAGAGCCCATTGGCTGAATTACTTTGTTAATTGCTCTAAGATCTGTTACCATTCTCCATTTACCAGATTTCTTTTTAATAACAAATACAGGAGAATTCCAAGGGCTGGTTGATTCTTCAATATGCTGAGCATTTAACTGCTCTTCTACCAGCTCTTCTAAAGCCTGGAGTTTCTCTGTTGTTAAAGGCCATTGCTG
Organism: Peromyscus attwateri; assembly: GCA_902168425.1. Taxonomy (NCBI): domain Eukaryota; kingdom Metazoa; phylum Chordata; class Mammalia; order Rodentia; family Cricetidae; genus Peromyscus; species Peromyscus attwateri. The sequence goes on along the minus strand of CABHPP010096506.1, from coordinate 17,171 downwards.
AACCCATAGAGGATTGTCTGTTAACCATTTTAAAGGTAGAGTTGTTGGTGTCTTTGGGAGATCATCAGTTGTTGTGCCCTGTTCTTGTATAATATGGATGGCTGGTGACCACTCAGAATAATGCCTTCTAATATTTCTCTCAGAAACATGTGCTAGTTTATGATTTGTTTCTGAGATTGGAGGGATGTTAATCTGAGTATTCCATTGTTGCAACAAGTCTCAACCCCACAGGTTCATAGCTATGTTAGCCACATATGGCTTTAATTTACCTCTCTGTCCTTCTGGACCTATACATTCGAGCCATCTTGCACTCTGTTTTACTCGAGATAATGTCCCAATTCCTAACAGTTGAACATTTACCTCCTGAAGAGGACAAGTTGGATGCCAAAATTCTGGTGCAATTATGGTAACATCCGAACCCGTGTCTACCAGACCAGACAACAAAACACCATTTATTCTTATTGTTAATTTTGGTCTTTGTTCATTAATAGAAGTTTGCCAAAAAGTTTTCTTTATGTTTTTTCCTGAATCTTCTATTCTCTCTGTTTCATCATCCTGACCAGCATGATTTATTCCAATAGGCATTTGGTTATTTAATTGCTCTGATCAGGGGTTTCCTCTACGACTGCAGGAAAGGTTTGAACTGGATCTGCTGTGGGGGCCAGCATGAGGCCCCTCTGGGAGTTTCCCGAAGCCCAAGGCAAATGATTACCTAGCCTGTCCCTTGTTGATCTACATTCATTGGTCCAGTGTTTTCCCTTACCACACCTTCTGCATACTCCAGAAGGAAGGGGCATTCTGTTGCCATTGTTCCTTGAAGAAACATTGTTCCTAGGAATGACCTGCTTACAGTCCCTTTTCAAATGTCCTTGCTTTCCACATCCAAAACATCTAACATTCCTCAAACCTTTTGAAATTGCTTCTCCTACCCACATATCATCATGGTCATGAGCCTCAACATTAACTGTGTCTCTAATCCAATCTTCCAAGGGTGCAGATCTTGCCTTTAACAGCCTGATTATTTTTTTGCATGCTGCATTCATGTTCTCAAAGGCCAAAGATTCAATTATTATCTGACTAGATTCTGAATCGGGGACCATTCTCTTTACTGCTGACGCCAGTCTTTGTAAAAAATCTGTGAAAGATTCTTTTGGGCCTTGTATAACCTTTGTAAATGACTTGTGTTTTTTTTTTCCTGGTTCCTCAACTCTGTCCCATGCATTCAAGTCTGCCGTTCGACATAGAATTAAGGTTTGGACATCATATAAACATTGTGTTTGTACTGAAGCCTATTGGCCTTCTCCAATAAGCTGATCCTGGAAGACTTGTATTCCTTTATCCCTCCATTGTTTTTCTATGTTTTTAGCCTCATCTTTAAAGTACATTTGCCACTGGAGCCTTTGACTGGGCTCTGGAACAGCCTGTGCCCGCTCCTGCCAGTCCTGTGGTATGTTGACCAGGAGTTTAACATTTGCTTTACATATGGGGAGTGCATGCCATAAGATACTATTGCCTCCCTAAACCTTCGTAAATCCAACATTTCAATTGGAGTCCAAATATTTTGTGTAGTCATTTGATTAGGCAATTGCTGTACGGTTACCAGATAAATTAAGGGTGACTGTGTGAAAATAGGCTTTCTTTCTGTAACCTTATGATCCAATCTTGGAACAACTTCACTGTTAATTTCTTCTGTCTGAGTTTTTACAGGTTTAACAAGTTTTTCTAAAACTGTCATCCTGGCACTTAAATTGACTATCTTTTTAAATAGTAAAATGAGGATAAGCATAGTAATAAACTGCATAATTTGATCAACATTAATCTTCTCATATAGTTGTTCCATTGTCACACTGCCTAAAATTGCAAACAAAGCCCAATTTTCTTCCAATGTCCGTAGAAAATCCATTTTTTTTTAATGTGGAAAAATTTCTCTTTGAAATAGTTTCCTTTAAAATATCTGATATGTTAATTGAGTTACCAAGTCTGCGTAGAACAGTAGAAATCCAAGGGAATTCCAAAACAGCCACCTAGTGTCTGAGGTGTGAATTCAGAGAGAGAGAGAGAGAGAGAGAGAGAGAGAGAGAGAGAGAGAGAGAGTGGGAGAAGCTACTAAAAGTTTAAATCCAGCCATGTGTCCCTGCTTGAGTCTAGTCAAGCCTGGGCTAGGCTTCCTTAAGCTCCAACCACATGCATTGGCTTTACAGGCAGGGACCCTGTTCGGCAGTGCAGGCCTGAGTTGTTTGTAGCACCAGCTTTAAGTTAACCGCTTGGGGCTATGGTCAGTCTGGTCTGTGCCCAGGCTAGGGAGCGGCCACCCGGGCTAGGGAGCCAGATGCCCAGGTGGGAAACTGGACCTGCCACCAAGCCAAGTCAAGAGGTTTTTTTTAATGGATTATTGTCATGTTGGGTGCCAAATGTAGATGTAATCAACCATCTTATTAAATAAGAAACACAGAGCCAATGTAAAGATAAAAGCCCAAGAGGTCAGAGCTAAGAGCCTTACCTGCCTGCTTCAGCTAGCCTCTTCAGCCAAGAGACCTCTCTGAAAAAAAGGAGCTACTTCCTGTGTGTTTGTCTTATAAAGACTTCCTGTTCTGCCTTCTCATTGGTTGTAAACCCAACCACATGACCGTCTCATCACTGCCTGTCTGTGGTCACTCCAGGTCTTCTATGGTTGGTATTGAGATTAAAGGCGTGTGTCTCCAATGCTGGCTATATCCTTGAACACACAGAGATCTACCTAGTTCTGCTTACCAAGTGCTGGGATTAAAGTCATGCGTGTCCTTCAGCAAATTCTACCGGCGTGCACCACCACAACCGGCTTTCGCTATGGCTTGCTAATAGCTCTGACCCCTAGACAACTTTATTTATTAACATACAAATAAAATCACATTTCAGCACAAATAAAATACCACTATAAGATATTTCCTGTGTTTATAGGAAGCACAATGCTTTATTTCTGATCAAGTTCAATGTTCTAATCAAATACTAAATACAGTAAAGAGAGAAGTGCTTCTCTCTTGAAAACAAAATATATTCCATGTTTGGAACTCAGTGTTGTATTCCCTTTCATAAACGCAGTTTAATCACATGTTGCCTCATGTCCTAGAAACAACAGTGCTTATCTGATAAGCAAAGTCAATGTTCCACTCACATGAATATACACAGTTGAAACACAACTCACATCTGTTCCTAGTATTTAAAGTACTTTGGATGTAAGAGAAGTTGCTGTTCTTATCAAGTTCCTAAGCCAAGTTGAACAAGTTGAACGTGAGTTTTGTAGGAAGCACAGTGCGTTTTTTCTGATCAAGCTCAGTGTTCTAGTTGCATTGATAAACACAGTAAAGTGGAAGTGCTTAATTCTTGAAAACAAAGTGTTTTATTTTTAAGAACACTTGGTGTTTAATTCCCTTTCAAGAACCCAGGTTAATCACATGTTGCCTCTTGTCCTAGAAATTATAGTGCTTCTCTGGTAAGCAAAGTCACTGTTCCACTCACATTCGTATACACACAAAAAGACAACTCGAGTCTGTTCCTAGCAAGTACAGTGCATTAAATGTAAGAGAAGCTACTGTTCTTAACAAGTTCCTGAGCAAAGCAGAAAGAAATATTGCCTGAGATTCTAGGAAGTACAATGCTTTTTTTTTTTAAAATCAAGCTCACTGTTCTAGTTGCATTGCTGAATTCAGTAAAGAGAGAATGCTTTGAAAAAACAATTTGTGTTGCTTGTAAGGGAACTCAGAGTTGTAATTCACCTTCATCAATGCAGTTTAACCTATTGTTGCTTCTTGTCCTAGAAACAACAGTTAGTTCTTCTCTGGTAAGCAAAGTCACTGTGCCACTCACATTCATATAGACAGTTGAAAGACAATTCACATCTGTTTTTAGCAAGTACAGTGCATTGGATGTAAGAGAAGCAACAGTTTTCATAATGTTCCTGAGAAGAGTTGATAGAGATATCACTTGTGTTTTTAGGAAGTACTGTGATTTTCTTCTTATCGAGCTCACAGTTCTAGTGGCTTTGCTAAATACAGTAAAGAGAGAAATGCCCGTTTTGAAAAGAAAGTGTGATTCTTGTACGTGAACTCAGTGTTAATTCCCTTTCATAAATGCAGGTTAAGTGCAAGAAACAAGAAACAAGAGTGCTTCTCTGGTAAGCAAAGAGATTGTTTCAGTCATATTCATACACACAGTTGAAAATCAACTCATGTCTGTTCCTAGAAAGTACAGTGCATTGGATGTAAGTGAGGCCACTGTTCTTAAAAAGTCCCCCAGCAAAGTTGAAATAGATATCGCCTGTGTTTCTAGAAAGCATGGTGCTTTTCTTCTGGGCAAAGGCAATCTTGTAGTTGAATGGATAATACTGTAAATAGAGTTCTTCTTTTTGAAAACAAAGTGTGTTTCTTGTATGGGAACACAGTGTGAATTCCCTTTCTTAAATGCAGTTTAACCATGTGTTGCCTCTTGTCCTAGCAACAAGAGTGATTCTTCATTAAGCAAAGTCACTGTTCCACTCACATTCATATCCTCAGTTGAAATAAAACTCACATCTGGGTTAGCAAGTATTTTACATTGGATATAAGAAAAGCTGCTGGAAAGCCTGACAGCACCTGAATGGACTAAGAGATGAGTCTTTAACCTCATACCCGAACACTCCAGCCCCTAGGCTTTGGGCCCAAGGGGCAAAACCCTGTGCCCTACACCACCAGCCATTGTAGTCCCAGTTTCAGGCCAGTGGGCAGGCAGACCTCCTACAGACAGGTCAGACTACCACCATCCCCCACCAGACCCTGTAACCCACAAGCCCCACCCCTCCCAACCCACTCACATACCAAGATTGCAGCTACTCCCTGAAACAAAGAGTCCATCAGCACTGATTAAACCAAGAGCTCCCACTGGACCAAGAGAATCAATCAGACCAAGAGAGGCTCCCTCAGACACAGACACTGCTTGCACCAAGTGGAGAAAGAGATGGGTAGGCACCAGTGCAAAAATAGAGTCAACAACATAAATCCAATATGCTTCCACAGAGCCTACATCACCAAGACCTGAACATCCCAACACAGAAGAAACAGAAGAAATTGACCTTCAAATTGACCTTAAGAAGATAATAGAGATGTTTAAAGAGGAAATGAAAAATTCCCTTAAAGAATTTGAGGAAATTCAAACAAAAAAAGGGAAATCAATAAATCCCTTGAAAGCAGAGAGAAAGCAATTAAACAAGTTAGGGAAACAGTTCAAGAGTTGAAAACTGAAATCGAGACAATAAAGAAGACACAAACTGAGGGAATGCTAGAAGTTTAAAATCTGAGTATATGAACAGGAACTACAGATGCAAGCATAACTAACAGAATGTAGGAGATGGAAGAGAGAATCTCTGGCATTGAAGATACAATAGAGGAAATAGAATCATCAGTCAAAGACAATGCTAAAGCCAACAAAGTCATGACCAAAAATGTCCAGGAAATTGGGAATATCATCAAAAGGCCAGACTTAAGAATAATAGGTATAGAAGAAGGACAAGAATACCAACTCAAAGGCACAGAAAATATATTCATCAAAATTATAGAAGAAAACTTTCCCAACCTAAAGAAGCAAATGCCTATAAAGATACAAGACGGTTACAGAACACCAAATAGACTGGATCCAAAAAAAGTCTCCTCACCACATAATAATCAAACCACTAAACATACAGAATAAAGAAAATATATTAAGAGCTACAAAGGAAAAAGGCCAAACAATATATAAAGCAGACCCATAAAAATAACATCTGACTTCTCAATTGGACTCTAAAAGCCAGAAGGTCCTAGACAGATGTTATGCAGACAATAAGAGCCAACCCAGACTGTTATACCCAGCAAAACTCTCAAAAAACATAGATGGAGTAAACAAAATATTCCATGATAAAACCAGATTTAAACAATATCTATCCACAAATCCAGCCAAACAGAAAGCACTTGAAGGAAAAAAATCCAATCTAAGGAAGTTAGATACACCCATGAAAACACAGGCAATAGATAGTCTCACACCAACAAATACCAAAGAAGAGAAGTACGCACACAGTACCAACAAAAGATAACAGGAAATAACAATCACTGGTCATTAATATCCATTAACATCAATGATCTCAATTCACCTATAAAAAGACACAGGCTAACAGAATGGATACGAAAACAAGATCCATCCTTCTGCTACATACAAGAAACACATCTCAACTTCAAAGACAGACACTACCTCAGAAAAAAAGGCTGGGAAAAGACTTTCCATTCAAATGGATTTAAGAAGCAAGCTGGTGTAGCTATCCTAATATCTAATAAAATAGACTTCAAACTAAAATCAATCGAAAGAGATGGGAAGGACATTACATATTTATCACAGGGAAAATCCGACAAGATGAAGTCTCAATTCTGAATATTTATGCTCCAAATAAAGGGCACCTACATTCATAAAAGAAACATTACTAAAGCTTAAATCACACATCAAACCCCATATACTAGGAGTGGGAGACTTCAATACCCCATGTCCACCAATGGACAGGTCTGCCAGACAGAAACTTAACAGAGAAATAAGGGAACTAACAGACATTATGACTCAAATGGACTTAATAGATATCTAGAGAATATTCCACCCTAAAACAAAAGAATATACCTTCTTTTCAGCACCCCATGGAACCTTCTAAAAAAATAGACCACATATTTGGTCACAAAGCAAATCACAACAGATACAAAAAAAATTGAAATAACCCCCTGTATCTCATTGGACCACCATGGCTTAAAGTTAGATTTCAACAACAACAAAAACTACAGAAAGCCTACAATCTCATGGAAACTAAATAATGCCCAGTTGAATCATCAATGGGTCAAGGAAGATATAAAGAAAGAAATTAAAGATTTCCTAGAATTGAATGAAAACGAATGTACAACATACCCAAACTTATGGGACACTATGAAAGCAGTGGTAAGAGGAAAATTCGTAGCACTAAATGCCCACATAAAGAAGTTGGAGAAATCTCACACTAGTGATTTAACAGCACACCTGAAAGCTCTAGAACAAGATGAAGCAAACTCACCCAGGAGAAACAGACACAAGGATATAATCAAATTGGGGGCTGATATCAATAAAATAGAAACAAAGAGAACAATACAAAAAAATAAATGAAACAAAGAGTTGGTTCTTTGAGAAAATCAACAAGATAGACAAGCCCTTATCCAAATTAACCAAAAAGCAGAGAGAGAGCATCCAAATTAGCAAAATCAGAAATGAAAAGGGAGACATAACAACTAACAATGAGGAAATCCAGAGAATCATCAGGTCATACTTCAAAAACCTGTACTCCACAAAATTGAAAAATCTGAAAGAAATGGATGATTTTCTGGATAGGTACCACATACCTAAGTTAAATCAAGACCAGATAAACTATTTAAACAGAGCAATAACCCCAAAGGAAATAGAAATTATCATTAAAAGCCTCCCAACCAAAAAAAGCCCAGGACCAGATGTTTTCAGTGCAGAATTCTACCATATTTTCAAAGAAGAGCTAATACCAATACTTTTCAAAATGTTCCACACAATAGAAACAGAAGGAACATTACCAAATTCTTGTTATTCTACATTTACCCTGATACCAGAACCACACAAAGTTGCCACAAAGAAAGAGAATGACAGATGAATCTCCCTCATGAACATTGATGCAAAAATACTCAATAAAATACTGGCTAACCCAATCCAGGAACACATCAAAACATGTATCCACCATGACCAAGTAGGTTTCATATCAGGGATACAAGGATGGTTCAACATACAAAAATCTGTCAATGTAATACACCATATAAACAACTGAAAGAAAAAATCCACATGATCATCTCATTGGATGCTGAAAAAGCCTTTGACAAAATCTAACACCCCTTCATGATATATGTTTTGGAGAGATCAGGAATACAGGGAACATACCTAAACATAATTAAGGCAATTTACAGCAAGCCAACAGTCAACATCAAATTAAATGGAGGGAAACTCAAAGCGATTCCACTAAAATTAGGAACAAGGCAATGCTGTCCACCCTCCCCATACTTATTCAACATAGTACTTGAAGTTCTAGCTAGTGCAATAAGACAATAAAAGGAGATTAAGGGGATACAAATTGGAAAGGAAGAAGTCAAACTTTCACTATTTGCAGATGATATGATAGTATACATAAGTGACCCCAAAAATTTTACCAGGGAACTCCCAAAGCTGTTAATCTCCTTCAGTAAGGTGGCAGGATACAAGATTAACTCAAAAAAATCAGTAGCCTTCCTATATACAAATGATAAATGGGCTGAGAAAAAATCAGAGAAACATCACCCTTTACAATAGCCACAAATAATATAAAATACCTTGGGGTAACTCTAACTAAGCAAGTGAAAGACCTGTATGATAAGAACTTTAAGTCGCTGAAGAAAGAAATCAAAGAAGATATCAGAAAATGGAAAGATCTCCCATGTTCATGCATAGGTAGAATTAACATAGTAAAAATGGCAATCTTACCAAAAGTAACCTACAGATTCAATGCAATCCCCAAAGAACAATGTTTAATTTTATATGGAAAAACAAAAAACCTAAGATAGCTAAAAGAATCCTGTATAATAAAGCAACCTCTGGAGGCATCATGATCCCTGACCTCAAGCTCTACTATAGAGCTATAGTAATAAAGACAGCTTGGTACTGGAATAAAAAATGACACTTGGACCAATGGAATCGAATTGAAGACCCTGACATCAATCCACACACCTATGAACATATGATTTTCAACAAAGAAGGCAAAATTGTATCATGGAAAAAAGAAAGCATCTTCAACAAATGGTGCTGGCATAACTGGATGTCAACATGCAGAAGATTGCAAATAGATCCATATCTGTCACCATGCACAAAACTCAAGTCCAAATGGATCAAAGACTTCAACATAAATCCAGTTACACTGAACTTGATAGAAGGGAAAGTAGGAAGTAGTCTGGAATGCATTGGCACTGGAGACCAGTTCCTAAATACAACACCAGTAGCACAGACACTGAGAGCAACAATTAGTAAATGGGACCTCCTGAATCTGAGAAGCTTTTGTAGAGCAAAGGACACAGTCAATAAGACAAAATGACAGCCTACAGAATGGGAAAAGATCTTCACCAACCCCACATCTGACAGAGGGCTGTTCTCTAAAATATATAAAGAACTCAAAAAGCTAGACTTCAAAATACTGAACAATCCAATTTTTAAAAATTGCTGCATACCCTTCTTAAAAGGCCACACACAGGCCCCCACGCTCTCTCTCTCTGCACTCCTCTTTCTGTTTCCTCTCTGCTCCCACCATCTTTATGTTTCTCCATGCCTGGTTTCTTTCTAATAAAGCTCTTTCTAACTCTGGTAGTCATAGCCATGGCTCATAAGTTTTCTGCTTTGCCTGACGACCCACCAGCATTGTTCATCCTTTCACCGAGAAGGCAAAGAAGTAGGACAGGGTAAAGATCCCAGAGCCAGATGGGAACAGGAGGAAAGAGGCTTGCCAGTCAGGGTGTGGCCCAGTTCTGAGAAAAGGACCCTTTCAGGGATACCAGAAACTCCATCATAAAATATATATCTTGTTTATCAGATACCCCATTTATCAAACATATGACATCATTTATTTAAATTTTCTAGAAGGAATAGGTATAAATCTCTAAGCTGTTGTTAATCTGCATAGATCTTTATAAATTTAAATTTATATTATCATATAGAGTAGTAAAAACTAGTGTTGAATCAAACATAGCTTTACATCACTATCATCATACAAAAAGTCCATACTAACCCAAATATTTGAGGATTGTTGCTTCCTTATTCTATAAGGAGATAAAATGAACAGAGAGGTCATCAAAACTAAATGTATTTTTAATCTTAGTAAGCCTTAGTAAAAGATGGCTGCCAGTCATGTGGCCATCTTCTTCATGATGTCACCAGTCAAGATGGAGGAGAGCCATGTGGCTGCTCAAAACATGTTTTGTTGTATTTTGTTTTGTTTTGTTTTTTCCCAAATAGGTAAATCTAAGTCATAAGGAAGAGAGAAGGAAGAAAGTGGAGAATATTTTTTTTGGTTCCACAACTGTCTGGCCCAAGAAATACTGAGGCAAGTCTCACATCCAGGGCCATGGTCAGAGGCAGGAAGGTCTGCCAGAGACCCAAGTGGCAGTATTATGGAAGGCAAAGCCACTGGTGAAGGAGAAAGAAGACTTGTTACAGTGGGAGGCAGCAGATCTGCTGTGGGTGGAGACAAGTAAGTGGGTACATTTGGTGGGCCTTGCCAAGGTATGTCACCAAGCAAACACCCCACATGAAGCAGAATTAGTGGAAGAGGTCCGAGGAAGGAGGAAAGGAAAAGAGTGAAGGACTGAGTCAGAGTGAGGGCTTGGGAGGGGCAGACCCTGATCACTCACTTTAGCCAGAAATGTAAAAATACAACACAAGCATGGTTCCCATGGATGAGATGGGGAAAAGGACTCACTACAGCCTGTAGCCATGGGTGTCTCCAGTGCTAAAGGGAAGATGAACAAGAATCAAACAGGCAAAGAGGGCAGTCACCACACTCTACAGGGGTTGGGCTAAGCCAGAGGAGTCTCAGCACCTAGTACTAGGATTTTGAAGAGGCCAGCAAAAACGAAAACCAAGCTCCAAGAGCTGGGCAGGTCCCCAAGGGGAGGGTCAGAATACTAACAGTGTCTCTATGTCATTATTTGGTAACTGACTGGTGGGACAGAGAAAGGCTTTTTACAATGAGATAATTTCAGAGTGATCAGTGCTTTGGGTACATCACATACTTTTCCAGAATACTTCTTGAGGTCCAGTTTCTGTGTCCTGCAGTAACCAGCTTGACAGCACCCCCCTTCTTCTCTCACCTCCCCTCTGTAATTGATATGATAAAGCAGTCTGTCCAAAAGCAACTTAAAGAGGAAAGGATTTATTTGCCTTACATATCTAGGTCACAGTCTACCACTGAAGGAAGTCAGGGCAGGAAATAGAGCAGGAGATTGAAGCAGAAATCATGAAGGAACGCTGCTTGCTGTATCACTCACAGGCTCTCCCTTAGCTAGCTTTCTTATACAACACAGGGCTGCTTACTTAGGAATGGTATTGCCCACAGTAGGCTGGGCCCTCCTGCACTAAGTGATAATCAAAACAATCCCCTACAGAATATGCCCACAGGCCAAAGTAATCTAGGCAATTTCTCAATTGAAGCATTCCTCTCAGATGCCTCTAGTCTGTGCCAAATTGACAAATTAACTAGAACCATGTTCCAGGCCCTTGTCTGGCACTATTGAAAAAGAGATATCCTTTACCCTGGGAAGCTGAGCTGGTCAATATGGAGACAAATGCTTCCCAGGATCAAGTGGCAAGAAATTCCAACTGAGATCAAAATGTAGTTGAGCTAAGCATGGTGGTTCACATCTGTGATCCCAGCCCTAAGGAATCAGAGGAATCATGAGTTCTAGGCCAGGTTGGGATAAAGAGAAAGAGCTTGTCTTAGAAAGCAAAGCAAAACAAAAATAAATAAAAGGAAAATGTAATTAAGACAGAGAAAGGCAGATTCATAACTTTTCCATTAACATTTCCTTCGAATTATGGCTACATCTATCATTTTCACTTATAGGAACAAACTCCTGTACTGCTGTTTTTAAAGCTTGGTCAATTTTGAGTTAGTTTTTGTACTTCAATCTGGCTGATCCATCTTTCAGTCTCGATAGTGTTCTGATCAGGAGGAGGGATGTGCTCTCCTGGCTGAGGCTTTGCAACTTGAGTGTAGTTTCTTCCTAGTAAAGTTGGGAAACCACTACTTCCAGTGGTTGCTTGAGGAAACATGTTCACACCCATTCATCAATTTGGATGTTTTCAGTTACAAGTAGCAGAACTTCTAAGTTAAACTGGCTTAAGTAAGAGGAAACTTTAAAGCCAGGTGTGGTGCCACAGGTTTATAATCCTACAGGGGAGACAGAGGTGTGGGTGTCATGAGTTTGAGGCCAGTTTTAGATACACAGTGGGTAAAAAAGAGAAATAATTTATTTCACACAATAGGGAGTTAAGAACTCAGCATTTCAAAGCTGGTTGATTCAATGGTTTGACTACACCCTGCAAAATTCCACTTTTTTTCTTTTTAAATGTATTTATTTTGTTTAATATGTATGAGCATTTGTCTGCATGTATGTATGTGCATCATGAGTGTGTCTTGTGCCCACGGAGGACAGAAAAGGGTATCAGATTCTTAGAACTCGAGTTAAGGATGGTTGGGAGCTTCCATGTGGGTTCTGGGAGCTGAACAAAGGACTTATGCAAGAACAAGTGCCCTTCACTGTTGAGACATCTTTCCAGTCCCAGGATTCCAATTCCCTTACTCTTGCTGCCATTTTTTTTGTCTGTGGTTTCCTTTGGGTAATGGATTTCTTCATACTAGCTTCTGATTTTGAGGTAGGGGCTGAATCCCAGGGTTTTACCTACTTTTCTGTTGCTGTGAAGAGACATCATGACCAGGGCAAGGTATAATAAAGCATTTAATTGGAGGCTTGTTTCCAGTTTCAGGAGGTAAGTCACTGACTACCACAGCAAGGAGCATGGCAGCAGCTAGGCAGGCACAGTGCTGGAGCAGTGTCTGAGCACTTACATCTCACCAAAAGCAAGAGGTGTAGAGAGAGAGAACTGGGAATAGTGTTGGCTCTTGAAGCCTCAAAGCCCATCCCCTGTGACACAACCACTCCACCAAGACCATGCCTCCTAATCCTTCCCAAATAGTTCTGCCAACTGGGGGCTAAGTATTGAAATATACGAGTCTATGGGGATAATTTTCATTAAAAATATCACCTCCAGGGTTCTCATCCTGATATGACACTCCTTAGAGGAAGACAAGGGACTTATTTACATGCTCTTGTTCTATATTTTACTCTTAGAAACAAAGGAACTACTCTATTGCCCTACTGGTTTGTAATAGTCAGGATAAACTAGGTTATATATCAATAACAAAACACCTAAAGCCTCAGTGACAAAATAAATCTGATTTTCTCTGTTGTGTGTAATGGTATGTCAGTAAAGAGGCTGTCTTAGTCCCTTTTCCTGCTGCTATGATAAAATACTCTGAAAGAAGTTAAGGCAAAAGAGGTTTATTTTGGCTCACAATTCAAGGGGACATTTCATCATGGTGTGAAGCCATGGCAGCAGGAACTTCAGACAGGTAGTCACACTGCATCTCCAAGCAAGAAACAGAGTGATGAATGCTTGTGCTCAGCTAGCTTTCTCATTTTTATACAGTTCTGTACCCAAGGCCAGAGAATGGAGCTGCCCACTTTAAGTATGAGTCTTCCCACTTCAATAAAGCTAATCAATATAATTCTTCACAATCCTTCCAGAGGTTAAATAATCCCTCACATGCATGACTGCAGGCTCATCTCCTAGGTGATCCCAGACCCTGTCAAGTTGACAATGAGCACTAATAATCACAGGGACTCATTCTCCCTCAGGCCACTCAGGGACCCTATGAAGGAACAGTGCCATCTAGAACACTGTCAGTGGATGAGCAAAGGGAACATAGCCCTGGAGAGTCTCCCACTGGCCTCCAAATGCTGCAGTTTTGAAATGACACACATGGCTTCTGCTCATGCATCAGAGAGGGTGTTATGGCCCCACTCAAACACAAAGGGACCAGGAAAATTTGGGCTAACAGTGCTAAAAAGTGTTATAGCTGTTCTCATTGTCACATGTCCATTTTAAACATAATCCCTGGCAGGCAGTCTAGGATAGCAAGGACTGGTTTACAGCAACATTTGGAAGGTGGTGAGTGGTGACTGAGGTAGCACAGAAACCTCCACAGCCTGTGAATGTAGCTGAGATAGTGGGACACTATCTGGAATTCTATGTGGGAATTCTCCGACAGTCTTATGCCACTAGGAGAATCTAAGTCAGGTTTTCTTTGCCTCTCTTTCCATTTTTCCTTCTTCATTCCTTCATTTTTTTAGAGTGAAGTTCTTATTAATTGATAATGTACATATAGAGAATTATGTGCATAATAAGGGGGCAGCTTGTGAAGTTCTACAATATGAGCATGACCCAGTAAGTACCCTTTCTTTTTCTTCTTTCTTTTTAACAGACTTAATTCACTTTATTTTTCTTTTATAAAAACCCTTATATGGTGACCACAGCTGGAGCCTGGGTCCTCTGAACAGAGACTCTGGTGTGGGTTTTCACAAGATGGTCAGTGAAACCTGATAAGAAGACTTGGTGAACACAGTCTTTACAGAGGTTGGGAGTCAGGTAGCTGTAGGTCTTAGAGATGGCATCAATGGTGGCCTTGGAAAAGTTTCCCAGGGTGGCAGGACAGACCCTGTTTGATGTGTAGTCATCAATACTGGGCATCATCAATAGCTTCTTGGGCACAGGGGCAGAGATGATGCCAGTGCCTCTGTGGGCAGGGATGAGATTCACCAATACAGAGACACAATAGCCTGTCACTTTGCATGGAAGAGTGTGGGGCTTGCCAATCTTGTTCCCCTAGTAACCTCTCAATACAGGGACAACGGAGGCTTGGCCAAGATGATGGCCCCTCAATGGCAATGGCTACTTCCTTGGAGCACTCAACACCAAGACCAACATTACCATTTGTTGTCCCCAATAGTGACAAAAGCCTTGAAGCTGATCTACTGCCCAGCCCAAGTCTGTTTCTGCACTGGCATGAACTTTGGAACCTCATCCTTTAGGAATGCACCCAGGAATAAATCAATAACCTCAGATTCCTTAATGAGAAGGGAGAACAGGTAGATCTCCTCCAGGGAATTTATCTTCATGTCCTTAACTAGGCAGCCCAGCTTGGTGATGGGGATCCACTCCTTGTCTTTGGCTTTACCTCCACAAGCCCTGAGGCCTCAGCCATGGCCACAGTCTCGAACACTGTGGGGGTGCCCAAAACAGCTTGATCATATAACTGCCATGACAGACTTAGGCCCAGACACAGCTTCTATAACAGGGTTACTGGCAGGTAACACCAGGATTCAGAAAAAGCCATGTGCTGACCCCACCCAAGGAGGGCCTGCATCTAAGGGGAAATACCTGACATTCCAAATATTCCATATGTCACTAGACAAATGTCAGCCAATCAGTTACTTGAACCCAGGAAATCTCCTCACTCTAACCTTTGTTATGATTTTTAAAAAAAGCCCACCCTGCCTGGGCTCAGGGCTCTCTGCTCTCAATGCTGCTTTGGACAGAGAGTCCAAACTCCGAGCTGAAATAAACACTCTTGAAATAAAGGCTCTTTGCTTTTACATATGGGATTCAGTCTCCATTGGTGGTCTTTTGGGGGTCCCCATGATCTGGGCATAACATTTGGGGGCTTGTCCCAGGATCCCCCAAGCCCATCAGGACTATGACCCAAAGAGCTTGAAGCCAGCTAGTATGTTTTCTGTATGCCTGTGTTTATGTTCGTGTTTTCTATGCTTACTTTCACTTGGACATCCTTTTGTAAATGGACTTTTGGATATCCATTTTAAGTGGACATTTGGCCTGTTGGATATCCTTTTGTAAGTGAGCCCAAAATTTGTTAGTACCTGCAGAACGTTCTTTGAATGGATTTGGATCCTTTTGGTTGATTTGTATTTGAATTTAGTTTGTATAGATAGGGATGGCATGAGGCTGGTGTCCTCCTTTTGGTTTTGACTCCAGGTGCCAGGAGAGCTGTTTTGCTGTCTTGTGCATTGTATTTTTTTTTTTTGCTTTGAATGAATGTTTAGAAATTTTTTAAAAAATATTTTTACTTTATAATAAATTTAATTTTACATATCAGCCACAGATTCCCCTGTCTTACCTCCTCACACCCGCCCAGCTTTCTTCCCCAATTCACCCCCCCATCCACACCTCCTCCAAGGCAAGGTCTCCCCTGGGGAGTCAGCCCAGCCTGGTAGATTCAGTTGAGGCAGGTCAAGTCCCCTCCTCCCTGTGCTAAGGCTGAGCAATGTGTGTCAGCATAGGCCCTGGGTTCTAAAAAGCCAGCTCATGCACCAAGGTCAGGCCCAGGTTCCACTGCCTGGGGTCCTCCTAAACAGTTCAAGCTTATCAACTGTTTCACTTATCCAGAGGGCCTGGCCAGTTCCATGGGGGCTCCTCAGCTATTGGTTCACAGTTCATGTGTTTACACTAGTTTAACTGTTTGTCCCTGAGCTTTTTCCAATCATGGTCTCAATATCTCTTGCTCATATAATCCCTCCTCTCTCTTGCTGATTTGACTCCTGGAGCTCCACCTGGGGCTTGGCCATGGATCTCTATATCTGCTTCCATCAGTCACTAGATGAGAGTTCTATCATGACAGTTAGGGTGTTGGACCATCTGATCACCAGAGTAGGTCAGATTAGGCACCCTCTCAACCATTGGCAGTAGTCTACAGTAGAGGTATCTTTGTGGATTTCTGGAGACCTCTCTAGCACTCTGCTTCTTCCTATTCCCATGGAGTCTTCATTTATCATGGTATCTCATTCCTTGTTCTCACTGATCCAGCTGGGTATTGGTGAAATTATTAAGGCCACTCCACATAGTAAAAAGAAGATTTATTTAGTGGGTAACTTACAAATGAAGGGATAGGTAGATCGCAGGGTCTGGGGAAGGTGTATTGCAGTCCAGCGGTGTTCTCTGGAGCTCTGCTCGGTCAACTTCCACCATCTAGGGTCCAGGAACAGAGAGAGTGCTGGCCCATCCTGATCTTGGGTCTCCAGGGTCCTCCCTTGGCCCCACCTTGTAGGCGTGACAGTTGCCAAAGCCTCAATGGGGGTTGGGACTTCCAGATTAAAGCTGGAATGGCTACCCACTACATCTCCCACTTTTTGTCTAAATAAGAAGGTTCTAACCTAATACAAGACTATATACAAAGGAATGGTTATCAAATATTGTCCAGGAATAATGAGGGATAATGACCTAGACAAGATGGAACTACAACCAATGCACACAATATCAAGCAAGAAACACATACTAAAATCCAGAGAAGTATAGAGCATAGGTAAATGGCATGTTACAAAGATCATTCCAAAAGGTGTTCTATCCTGAAGAACCTGAATCTAATACTTAATATGTTTTAGCTAAGATACAAGAAGACTGTAATTATAACTATTAGTCTTCAATCCCATCAAAGACCTGAGAAGGAATATAAT
>CABHPP010096505.1:0-40618 GCA_902168425.1 Peromyscus attwateri | reverse complement strand
GATAGCCATATTTATGTATTTATAATCATATCTGACTTTATATATATATGTATATATATATATATATATATTCCTTTTACCTTTAAACAAGTACATATTGCAAGAATTTCACAAATTAAGTGTTGACTTCAAGGAGACTCTCTACTATGTTTCTCTGAAAATGATTCTAGAAATACAAATTTGCTTAATGGATTTTAACAATTGCCAAAGAGAAAATTTCATATTCTCCAGGACTATTATCGCTCAGTATATTTTACCCACTACAGTGAAAAAATTCCTGAATGCTCTTTATGCATCATCTGTACTTTGTTCAATGTTGCTTTAGAGAAGTTAGTTATTAAATAAAAAAGATATGATAAAGAGGTTTCCAAATCAAAGGTGGAAATGTAAGGAACAATGAGGTTTTCACGGGAGTAGAACAAGTGCCATATAAAGAAATAGCTGTTGATTGTTCAACAAACACATGACTCTAGTAATGAGGTAATTAAATTATGTTCCTCTGGCTACTTTGACTGCAGTATCCTATCAAAACAGGTGACCAGACAGGTATAATAATATATCATATTTTACGGGAAAATACACCTTGTCTTAAAGTTATTCATCTGAATAAATGTGTCTATATTTAAAAGAATATATGCATATGTCTCTAATTTCTAGTAGGCTAAAATCATTTATTATTTTTTAAGTGTTATTTACTTAAAATATATAGCTGAAGTGAATTTTCAAATCCTATATAATTTTCACAAATATATTCTTTGTGGTATAACTGCAAAAGAAAAAAATAATTCTGTTGTGTTTATTACTGTGAAATTAAAAAAATCAAAAAAATTATGAAAAATGTACCAATAGAAGCATTCTTTGTGGACATTTCAGGGTCCTTTTCTAGATTAAAAAAATAATGAATCATAGTAGCTTGGGTTGCTATAAACTCTTTTCACTTTACCCAAAAAGCTCAAATGCAGCAAATTGCTCCTTTAATTTTCATATATTTAATTGAACATTTCATCATCACAGAAAAGCTATTCACAAATGAAATTGAACACAATCTTTGTTTATGCAGACCCTTATCATTGAACTGTTCATCAATAATACAAATACATTCATAAAATAAATAGTTATGAATACTTTATCTGGATTGATATAAATTTTAAAAGTTTACAAATTTACATTTATGAATTTTTGTAATATCATCTTTGGTTTTGACAAAGTCCATTCACTTCCTTTGTTTAGATGATATTTTCAAAAAATTAATTAATGTAAGAAGTAGTGGAGTCAGGAAGATAATTTTTAAACATTAGTTCATCTGTATATAATGAATTATATAACACTATGATTGGTGTCATTCTCTAGAAGATCAAACCTTACTGTAACTTTAAATCTTATGTTGAGATAGCAAAACAAGCCATGTTAGTATAATAAAAAGTTCAGTGAAACCTCTCTCCAAAACATTTACTTAAATGAACTTTCAAAGTACAGGAAAATAGTGGCTCACCAGAATATTTTAGATTTTAGATGCTCTATTCAAGAGTGTGCAAATTAGATTTCCCACATACATTTCTGCTAATACCAGGCCCATATATCAAATCGTCCTGTAAGTCAGATAAGCAGGTGACCAAAATAACAAGTCTTTGATTGAGGGTTTCTTTAAAGCAAGTTAGAATTCTGCTTCCACAGAATAAGGGTCTGCACAATTTGAGGTAATGTAACTTCCGTAGTAGAGCTTACAGACAGTGGTAAGTCCTCTTGCAAAGGAAGCACAAAGAATTCTGTACTTTCTCATCTCCACCCAGGGATGAAAAGGCAAGCTTGCTATAGCGCTTCTGTTTACCAACAATAATGGAAAAAAGTAATACATAGATTATTTTGTTTCTAATAGGAAAAAAAGTAAAAGTTCCATGGTACAAAATTAGTGAGTTTCCCTATTTTATCATACTATGTGAAACTAAAAGTTTTATAAAGGAAATAGATTCACTGTTGCTTAAAGTTTTAGAGAGCCAAGGATGGACTGTGGGTGTCCTGGTGAGGCCCCCTAGCTTATCACAGCACGCTGGCAAAATGTAAAGGGAACCAGGAAGAGAAACTCACACAGCAGGACAGGAAGACAGGGATTTGGGGCCATGCTTACTGTTTTTAAAGCAACTTGTTTTTGAGGGAACAGTTTCCAAATATGTCAGGGTCCAGCCTCGACCTGTTGAAGGGTTCTTGGAGGGAGGAGCGAGGAGTTGAGAAATAATAGGAAGAAATATAGACAGAGTCGGAGAGAAAGACAGAGACACAACATAGTTTCAGGAAGGCCCTGGGTCAATATCCAGTCAACTTGACTTTATTCATGATGGACATTTTATATGTCAGCAAGGAGAAGGACAAAAGACCTCCCCCTTTCAAGGTCAAGGTATAAAGTATCAACATGTGTAGATCCTTCAAAACACCTGGTACCGTGCCTTTGGCCAAATCATCTTATTATGCAGCCCTGCTGGGTAAAGCATGCTCACACTTTCTGACCTTGAGTAAGGCCTTACTAGGGAGCCTCTGTGGGCCCCCACACAAATAACTACATTTATTTCTTATGGGGAAAGCATCATCAGTGACTTAACGACTTTTTCGCTAAGCCCCACTTCTTAAGGCGTTTACCATCTGAAACTTGCTAAACTGGGTACCAAGCACTGACTTGTGTTGATAACATCTTAAAAAATTAATAACTTTAGATGATGGGGCCCAGTGGAAAGAGACAGACACAGGTCAGGGTCTTGGGATTATTATTGACCCTATTCTGTCATAGTCTCTGCTTCTTGTCCACTGTGGAGTGAAAAATTGCCTTCATCACTTACTCCCATTGCCGTGATGTTTTACTTAACGGCATGGGGGCTAAAACGACCAGGTGTGAGCCCTTGGAAACTCTGAGCCAACATGAATCTTTCTTCTCTTAAGTTTCTACATCAGATACTTTTTTGCCATCGTGACGTAACAGCTAGTACTGTAAGACAAGAAGTAATTTGCTAGTATAAGATAAGCCTATAGTCCACACAGGAAACGGCAAATGGGACAAATGTCAGACTGATTCCTGGACCAATTATTTAGTGCCCACTTTGTACCGTATTTCCAGATTTGCTGTAGGCAACTGTCCCACGTATTTTAGAAAGGAAGCATTATGCTGAAGGGATATAATTTGCACATCCAAAGAGAAACTTTTAACGCAATAAAAATATACTCTGAAATGTAGAAACTAGGAATATAGCAACAATAACTTATTAAGAAAAAGAAGATAATGGCTATCAATTCATATATTTTTCCCTCAAAATCTTGAATTTTTTTTTTTGTGATTTGGATAGAAAGAGCAGTCATAATAACAGAAATTACTGACACCCACCTTGGATATATATTGTGAAATTAATTATACACACTTTACTAAGTAGTAGTAAATGTTAGAATTCACAACAAAGTTTTTTTTTATTAAGTCCTTGTGAATTATTGTGAAATTGTCAGCCATTAGCACTAAAAAGTCATGTCTGTACTATGTTCACATATTGATTGTAGTTCCACAGCTTGTTATTGGTTGTTGACACGGTAGTTGTGGATGTTGCTGTTTATTTTGAGTTATAAGATTTTTTTTTGAAGCATCAGAGTCTATTCACCATCATTCTAAATGAATATGACCATATTTGCAATCAAAGATTTAAATGATCATTATGATGGCTATGAATAAACCATAAAAATATTAGAATTATATTTTAGCTAAATATCATCTGTCTCTGGAAGGCTCCAAACAGTTCCTGAGGAAATTTTGTTTTTGTGTTTGTTACTGTTCCCACTATTTTTCTAATGTCTTACTTAGCTTACTTACATTAATCTTAGATTCGGTCCCAGTCACAGAATCTGATTTTATTGTCTTATATCTTCAATTACATTTAATTTGTTGTGGATTATCCTCTAGCTATTGTCCTTTATTGATACTGTTCTAGAGTAGATGATTTAAATGAACTTTGAATATGCATGGTCCACATTTTCTCACCAATCATTTTCTCTTTAGCTCATACCCTTTTGGATTTTTCTAGCTACAGTCAAATTTTACTAGCACCTAATTTTCTATTATATTGTCCTTGTCATAAATTTCAGCATCATTTAATATATGCAATTTTGTTTTATTCTTTTAAAACTTATTTTTTTTGTATTATTTCTTTATTCTTTCCTAGGTTTTCTATCTTTTTCCCAGTCCTCAATTTCCAAAAGTAAATAAATTAACTAATTAACTAATTCCTAAAATGAATATATTAATTAATTAATAAAACATGGAACAAGGGCCATAAGGATCTTGGGCATCTTCTTATTTCCACATCCTCTCTCATGCTGTTTCTAAGCTGTATGTTAGGAGCACATCTAATGATCCAGTTCTGATACAGATCAATCACTTTTCAACTAAATCCTGTCTCTCCCCAGTGCTCTGTATCTTATATCCAGTTCTATAGCCAAAGGATACTTTTAATTTACTACTAAACTAACGAGTATACTTAACACTCAGAAATTGTTTGAGTTGGTCTATTATTATAAGGTGGATGCCTATCTATATTTAGATTAATGGCAACATAATATTTCAAAATTGACTTATCATTTTAAAAATTGCAGCATTTGAAAATGACTTCACATAAATTCTTTATCAGTGTATTTTCCTCCATTTACTTTTATCAACAGTCATGTGCTCATGTATATTCTCAAGATCCTCAGACCCAAATCCATGAC
The DNA here is from genome assembly GCA_902168425.1 of Peromyscus attwateri. NCBI lineage: Eukaryota > Metazoa > Chordata > Mammalia > Rodentia > Cricetidae > Peromyscus > Peromyscus attwateri. The sequence goes on along the minus strand of CABHPP010096505.1, from coordinate 35,884 downwards.
TCACTGCTTCCTTTTATTCAAAGGCACAGAAAGGACTTGGTGCTGAGATCTTTCTGACTTAACAGACAAGTTCTAAGGATTGTCTAAGTGTATATTCTAACCAGCCATAATTGCATAGAAAAGAGAAATATTCAAATAAATAGTTTATAAAAACAGAAACTTATTTGAACCAAGTCATTCTGTTATAAACACAGGGATAAATAGGATTATGTTTCCACTATTTTGGAAACAGGTTTGAACAGGTTTTAATTGGTATTCAGGCAGAAGAAACCAATTGAAATTCTGAGAGTGCTTTCCTTTTAATAATGAACAGTAAAGCCACAGGCAGCGCTTTAGAAAAACACGTAAATGATAGGAAAATTTAACAGCTTGGTGTGCCAAACACAATCCTGTGTTCTGATGTATTGAGATGGCTGGCTGTGAACAGAATCATTCCTTATTAAAGGCTGTAGGTAGAGCTCATGTGTTTATAAGGTGTTGTCAGGATGTTGGCATAAATGAAAATACAATTAAAATCAGTTGCTTGTGAATGAAAAAAAAAACTTCTGAAATAAAAATGCTTACTGGGTTGATACTAGTATCATTAAAAAAATAATTTCCAAAGAATGGTAATCAATTACAATGATTTCTCAGGATGAATATTTATAAATACAAGTTATATTCTAGGTCATTATTTCTAAGTGCATTAAAGGAATTCAGTTGTTTCAGTCCTCCAACACCACTGTCAATTTTACCATATTTTGAAATACCATATATATATATATATATATATATATATATATATATATATATATATATATGATTAATTGAAATCAGAGATCTTTGCTGCATGAAAATTCAATACCAAAAAAAATAACTCTGATGCAGATAAAAATCAATCATAATAAGAGAATAAAAGACATATATGGGCATGTTGCATGAAGGCATATGGGCACAAATAAAATACTAGAAAGTCATACATAAAAATGAAAATCAGCAAAATATCTGAACAAAAATGGAGGAGGAGTGGATGAGGGGGGCAATGGGGAGGTGGGGAGAGGGATTGGGAAGAGAGGAGGGAGGGAAAATATGGCTGGGATATAAAATAAAATAGTAAATTTAAAAATTAAAATCATATTGGAAAGTATTTATTATGTACACAACTGCATGTGCACAGCTGAACTCTGCTGGACTTTATGTGTAATGAGTAGAATCTAATCAAGTTTCTAGGGGTTGTACTGTATGTTACAGTGTTACATAGTTACAAAAACCACTTTGAAAATTAGTCTAAGTTTCTATAAAGTAGTAACTATCTCGGCGATATAATTATGGTAAGAAACTTTGAAGAAGAATATTGCAGGGACACAAATCTATTTTCCTCTTCTCATAGTCCTTCTCATGTTCACCCAGCAGCTCTCTTTCACCTCCTACTCAACGTTTTCCGACTCATTTCTCTCACTCCTCACTTTTGGCTTGCGTTTGCTTCCAATGAATGTAGAAAACACTGGGTTCTTTTGAAATACCAGCTTACATTTACACAGGATACATTTGCATAACTTTCATTAAAGTCCTTTCAGGATCATAAATTTTACTGGAAATATTTTCTCTTAGTTTTAATATGAGCTTATTGAACAATTGTTTACTTGTTCTACCCCAGTTGAGCCATTTCCTGAAGATTTTTATACAGAAAAATTCTGAATATTATATTCAGATTATATATCTTATTATTCCCTAATTTCACTGAAAATTTAAAAAGCAAAATATCAAAGTTACTAATGGTATCTGGACTTAAATCCAAAAAGGAAGTGTTTGCTTTTCCTATGTGAGATGAGTTTTGAACATCTTGAGATATTTAAACTTGAAAAAGTCTTTAAAAATTTTGCTTGTATTTCTTGGCAGCATGAAGACAGAATGCTCAAATATGGCATTTTTCTTCATTAGTGCAGTAGCCCTGCAACAAACTGTATTAAATGTCATTAAATCACACACCTCTCTTTTCATTCAGTGGTTATTTTATCTCTGTCCTTGATACCGAGATGATGCTAGGACATTTATAGCTAGAAGACCAAGGTGATAGAGGGATGACTTTATTATTTTAAATAATTTCCTAACCTATAGGAAAAAACACATGTGATAATAATACAACACTCACATGGTATTCAATTAATTTCACCAACTTTTAGATCGATGCCTATTCATTGTTCTCTCAATAACTAACCTAGGACCACTGATTATATGTGCTCAGTTAATCGGTTCATGTATTATTGATCACTAACATCACATATTTTCATGATCCCAAATTAATTGTTTTGGTAACTATAATAGGCTCTGGTCTTTTCTGACAGATTTATGAGCATTTTGGTCATTATTACCTAAACTCTTTAGAAATAAATGATGTTTTCCTATGCTTTGGATGGGTATACACGTGGAGTCTTTCTATTTGCTTATCAGTTTGATCACTTTCTATGAATGCATCTTTGATTCATTAATTCTTTGACTATTTTGAGGCTTTCTACTTGGGGTTTGTATTTATATAACATTTTTTTTGACTCATAATTCAATGCAGCCACAGTTATCCTTAGTTTTTAGGAACTTTAAATTCCTCCAGTTGTACCTTGGGCTTTCCTATGAGTAAATGCAGTCTCTCAGTTCTTTTTTTCTCAGATTCTAACCCCACTTGGCCTTTCATCTTCTCTTTGTACTGCTTCTGAGAGAAATTTGTATTGCAGGTCCCCCAGTTATATTCTGTTATTATTTACGTGGTGTTCCAAAGTGCCCTGAGTAAGACTGAGGTCTTCTGATTTTTACGAGGCTGGCTGATAGTCATGGACTTCCCAGTGTGCTTGTCACTCACTCTTCCAGCTGCAGTGCTGGCCTTGAGCTTCCCATAGAGATAGATGTGCTGTTCCTTCTCCAAGACAATTGTTAGTTTATTTGTTTGTGATTCTGGATTAGGTGTAATGAATCTCTACTTGAGCTTTGCTGTTCTTCCCTTTAGATGGCTTCAGAGGAAATGAGAGTGATAGGTCATAGGATATGGGTAGAACTGCTCTTCCTGTACCCCATCAGCACTTTGAGAAAAGCGCTAACAAGAACCTGTCTCATTTCCCTCATGAGCATGAAGCAGAGTTATTGCAGGAGGGTAAAAAGATTGCTTCTAACCAACAGCTCCTCGTGACACAATTTTATACAACTCTCCACACACAACATGCATAGAATTTTGTCAGCGGGACATACAGGGTTTTCTGGCAACCCATGTGAACTTTCTCTGTAAGCAAATAGTCCATCTGACCAAATGGATCAAATTTGCCTTTCAGCCTAAAGACAAATGTCTAAATCTATATTCTGATAAGAGGTATGTCCAACGATCTCAATTTTCTGATGACTAAGAAAAGATGCTTTTAATTTTTCCAAGTTTTCTCTTTATTTAAATGTGAAAGAAGTTCATATCTTTCCTTGTCTGATGTAGTTTCCAAATAAAACTTCAGTATGCAAACTAGAATTTCCTTTTTAAAGAAAGAAAATAATTGGACAGATTCTCATTATGGAGGCCAGGCTAGCCCAAAGCCTCAGTCTCTTGAACACTGGAATTCTAGGAGTGTTCCATCAATCCAGTTTCAAAATTCCTGTTTGAGCTGGGGACACGGTTCATTAACTAAAGCAGTTCCCACACAAGTCTTAGATCATTAGACACAGAAAGGCTATTATCTGTAATCCCAGAACACCACTACCAGAAGATGGGAAACAGAGTCAGGATATACTTCGTAGCTCCAAGTTCAGCTAGCCTGGCAAATACAGCAGCAAAATAAGGTGACCAACACTGGAGGTTGTCCTATGAGCTCCACCCACACGCTGTGACACACACACACACACACACACACACACACACACACACACACACAAATAATTGATTTTACTAGTGAATCCTCTTCTTAATTCCAATAGCAAAAAATATTCTCAACAAAGCAATATGCCTCAAATAAAGGGTCACTGGGTTGTTTTCCTATTTACTTCATTTGAATTGTTTTTCTATGCAAATCTACTATTTCACCTAGAATTTTTCCACAATGATGTCCTACTATACATTCATTTGCAATATGTCAGTTGGTAATTTGAGGCAGAAAAGGATAAGGATGAAGCTTTCCATTATTTCTTTGATAAAATAATTGTTTAACTGTATAAAATGAAATTTTTAAAATAAAATAATCCCCACTTTTTAAAAATTCTGTACTTAGAATGGTATGATGCATGGACATTGGGTTACCAAACAGTCATCAAATAATATCCCCCACAAATCACATTTTTTTCTATAACCTATTATCAGTTTTGCTTCTATATTAATAAGATAGAAGGAATCTTATTTTTGGGGAAAATATACTAAATTTTGTATATAAGACTGCCAAGTACTACAAAATATAATGAACACAATAAAAGAATGATGTAATAATTATGATCCCCTCTGAGAATAGTTATATAGAAAATGTCTTTACTAACATTTCTAATACTTAAGTCTTGTGAATAGTCAACAATAGCATTGAAGAATACCTGTATGAGGTCAGTAGCCAGCAGGATCAGAGCTCTGGAACTAAGGAAGACATGCACATTTGAAATTTATTTTATTTTTCTTGTTTCACAATTTAATATCACATATGCCATATGATATTCTGCTTTTGGTCCCAAATATTCTCAATGAAAATTTATCTTCTTCTAAGTCTACCTTACAAGAAGACTAGAGAATTCTAGACCTCTTTTGTCATTTGAAATTACATTTGAGGAGTGTGTGATACAGAATGTTTCCCAATAGAGATTCTTCCTTTATGTTAGAATTGCCTCATACAGAGTTTGACGTTAAACAAAAGAGTGCCTTTCTTTTTCATTCAAAACATTTTTATTAAATATTGGTTTAAAAGATACAAGAAGCTGAGTGTGGGGCACACATTTATTATCTGCCATTGGTGGAGGATCTCAAAGTTTGAGGTCAGCCTTGCCTATGTAAGACTTTGCAGTCCAACTAGGAATTTCAAAGTGAGACTCAGTCTTTAACAACAAATGATTCCTAATGATATTCTGCTATACTCTTAGATCGGTGCCTTGTATAGTCATTATCAGAAAGACTTCCTCTGGCAGCAGATGTGAGCAGATGCAGAGACCTACAGCTAGACATTATGTGGAGAGAGAGTCTAAATTGGAGGTCTCCCTTGGGTCCCTCCCATTGGAGACTGGGAATCCTGAATAAGAGATTATAGAAGTCTGTAAAATTCAGAGGGATGGAAGATACCAGGAGAACATGGCCCATCAAATTAGCTAATCAGGGCTCACATGGGTGCACAGAGACAGAGGGAGCAAGCACAGGGCCTCCATGGGTCGGCACCAGGTCCTCTGTGGATATGTTATGGCTCTTAGCTTGATATTTCTGTGGTACTCCTAATAGAAGGAGCAGGTGCATCTTTGACTCTTTTTTTCTGCTCTTGGGACTCCTTTCCTCTTACTGGGTTGCCTTGTCAGTATGAGTTCTCTTGCATTGTCTTATTGTATCTTGTTTTGTCTGGTTTAGTTGTCATCTCTTTGAGGCCTGATCTTTTGTGAAGAGGAAAGGGGTGGGAAATCTGTCTAGGAGAGTAGGGAGGTGGATGGGAGCTATGAAGAGTGGAGGGATGGGAAAATATGATATGGATGTATTGCCTGGGAGAAGACTCTATTTTCAATAAAAAGAGAAAAATTGAAAAATAAAATAACAGATGAATAAATAAAGTGAAGGTTAAAGGAAATGTGAGAAAAGAATGTGAGAGCAAATGCTTAAATTAAAACAAATATCACTACAAAATTTGCACTTACAAAAATCTCTTTTTTGTCTTCATACAACTCAGATCTAGAATATCCTTTTACAGGGGACTTACAAGTAAACTCACAAGGTGTAAACTCACAAGGTTCCAATGTTTCTTTTCTTTTCTTTTCTTTTCTTTTCTTTTCTTTTCTTTACTTTTCTTTTCTTTCCTTTTTTTTTAAGAGTTAAAAGCCCAGAGAACAGAGCAGTAGCTAGGAGCTAAGACCACCTTATCTTACCACTGTCTGCTGTCCTTCCCCTGAGAGAGAGACCTTCTTCCTGTGTCCTGTCTTTTTATTGCCTTTCTGTTCTGCCTTCTCATTGGTTCTAAATCCAACCACATGATAATCCGATCACACGGCAAGCAAAGTCTCTGTGTGTTCAAGGACACAACCAGCATGGTGAAACATGCGTTTAATCCCAGCACCAACCATAGAGACCTGGACTTCTGTATAGACAGGTTCCAACGTTTCTTATGACCAAGTAGTTAGGAAAATTTCAGATAGCTATGGTCCTCAGTACAGAGCTCAGGACTTCACCAGCAGTACTGGAGGGCTCATACATCATGTAAGGAGTAAATGAATTCATTCTTCATAATGCTCAAAATTAAACTTCATTGGTTTCTGTCATGACTTAGGGAAATAGATCTTTCTAAGAGGATGACAAAATGGGCAAATTTCAGTGTTAACACTGTGTGGCTTTTCTAATGCTTTTGATTATTATTCTTTAACATCTTGGTAAAAGTTGCTTGGCTTAGTCTGTCACCCATCTTTGACCTACAATAATGTAATTTAGACTTCTTCTGAGAAAAGCACACTGCTTGTAGATCACAATGACCTCGACATTGTTTTTCTTGCCAACCTAATGAGTTGACAGATTTTCTACATTAATGGCAATAATGATCTAGATGGTGACATGTAATCTCCCACCTCTGATGATAGTCATGATAACTGCATCAGCTAACACAAATTTGCGTGGGCAATAATTGGTCTAGAGTCCCCACTCAACTCTTTTTTCTTCCTTATCTCAGGGGCACAGTGGGTTTTGATCACAGAATGTAGTATCAACAAACATGGCAGTAGTTGTGGGCAATGTTTTTCTGTCTTGAATTTGTATTGACCATTAAATTCACCCACAGTTGAATTTAAGTTTGTTAAAATCTGAATGAAAAATTCATTTTTCTAAGACACAATTAGGAAAAAGTCACCTCAATATTTTCCAGTTTCTTTAGGGTCATTGATTTCACCAAGGAAAACAGCTACAAAATCACCGATAGTATTTACGCTCAGAAACAAATTTCTCAATCTTTAATTCTATAAACTGGTTGTTAAGGACTCCTAGTGACTACTTGGTCTGGTCAGTTTGGGGTATAAAAGATGATGGAAGGTATTTCAAGGCATGCCACACAATATTAGTCTCTCCTTTGGTCTGGTGTAGCAGCAAAGAACAAGGCCATGGAACCGATCGCCATAGTAACTGCATCTGGTATCATCTATCTTACTGCTTTGTGGTAGCTGGCTATAAATGTTCCACGTTGGAATTTGACACAGAATCACTAAATGTGCTGTCCATTGCTATAGCTGAGGTACATATCCATATTTATATCAGCACAGGATGTCACTTTTCAGGTCTGTGAATTAGAAAATACATTTTCCTCATGTACCATGTTTTTCCATGTACGCTTGCACTTCGAAGGGTATTTTTTTTTCAGGGAAACAAGCACTGGCAATATATCTAGCTTCTCCCCCAGAAAGTCCACTACCACTTGTGAATACATGGGTCTGCACTGTGCTGCAAAGATAACTACCCATTGTCAGCATGCCAAAGACAGAGTTTAACTCAAGATGCTAGTGACTGCATATCTTGAATGGTCATTGGGACAGTACATTTGGCCTAATCAGTCTAATTTTTAAGATAAACATCTAGAGTTGTAGGTGCAGAAGCTGTGTAGTTGATGTGTCCATTGGGACTGGGCTCCACAATTTTGCATTTTGGTTAGTGGTGGTTTTCTTCAATGGTGTTCAGATTCTATAAAGACTATTCTTGGTGACAGGGGAGGACTACACTTATCTGTGGGCATAAGGAATAATAGAATGTAATTAGGGATCATTGAAGAAGTGATGGTGGAAAAATTCTAAGAACCAGAGAATCAGACAGTTTGCTGTGAGACAGTGTTACCTAGAAATAACAGAAGCTGCACCCACAAAAATTCACCAACAAGAGGGCCTAAATATGAATTGCAGAAGGATAACTTTTTATTTCCACACTAGTTATAACTGTGCACTCTGAACCCTCTCCCAAAATGAAACTGGCTTTACATTTCTCTCCTGATGTTTTCTCGGTGACAGCAAATAGAGATCATCAAAATGATGCCCCCAACACACACCTCATCAACAGAGTCATTCCACACCTGGTCAGACTAGAGACTTGCACAGTATTTTATTTCTCTTAAGGAAATGCAATGGGAGTTGAAATCTTTGATGAGGAGAATGTGAGGACATTTCTGACATTTCTACCACAAAAATAATTAATATGAAAACTTCTAAAACTTTCTTAGTTGAAACAGGAGCAGATCCAGAAAACAGTTGTAAATGACCTAGTATCTAATGTTAAAAAGTATATTTCAAATGAAAATGATATCATCACAGTTATGTATATACATAAACTCCTAAATAACTTTCCTTAATGCCATTTAGTCTGATTCCTGGCCTAAAGCACAAGAATGAACTTTAAACTATTTTTAATAATTATAAGAACTATCTAGATAATAAACATGAATTAAAGTACTTGATTTTTAGCATTTCTTACTTTTAGCAAACAAACAAACAAACCAAAATTATACAAGTAAGCACAAGCATAATGCTGTAACACTTGTATGGGGACAAATTATAGTTCCGAACCTGTGAATATATTTTGAGCAAGATGAGCTTCAAGGATTGTTATCCTAGCTTTTCCTTACGTGTAAAAAGTTTAAAAGGTGAATTGACATAATTGATCTGCAGTTTTATTTCTTTTTAAGATAATTAAGTGAAGAAAATAAAAATCAAATAAAAAGCAATAACGACAACAAAAATAGTTTGTCATAATGACTGTTAACCCTAGTATATGGGAAAGAAGAATTAAAGTTATAGATTGAAGTCAGTGTGATCTACAAAGTAAAGCCCTGTGTCAAAGAAAAGCCAAAGAGAGAATTAAGTGTGAATTTAATTCCCAATATTTGCTTAAGAATTTATGAAATGATTCATCCTGAGACCTGGTTGCTCTGTTCTGGATCATTATTTTTTAAATCATTCCTAACTATATTAACATTACAAGTAATCTACTTAACTTCCCTCATTAAAGTTAGATTCTCCCCTTTGCTACAGTATATAAATTTTTTCTTCATCTTTCCCCATTATAACCTATAATGTTATATATATAAAACCTATAACGTTATATAACCTATAAGGTTAAATTCCATTGTGTGGCTAATTAAAATCATGTTATTCATTCCACTCCAGAATTTATCTTTTAACACAGAGACAATTCTAGAGTCACTAAGAGTTTGTAGTCCTGTGTTGTCTAGGAATCCACCCAAACCCTCCTCTGATTAAAGTTTGCTCTCTAAGGAAGGATGTAATAACCCTTACCCAGCTTCATTCAGTTACCAACCCTCATTTCTTTTCAATTACAATGTTCTTATCACAATAATGAAGAAATGAGGAATAAAATTTTTGGTAAAGTTACATGTTAAATTGAAAATTTCCTTCCTTATATTTCTCAAGTACAATAAAAGGGAATATTAATTTCTGAAGTTTTGGCTAGCAGTCATTCATTTTCATAACTTTTCTTATATTCTATTGTTTTCCTCACACCAGTCTACTTGAACATGTGTTTTCTCACACCTACACTCAGTCCTGGCTCAGTTTTAGTAGCCTTCAAAGAGTCTTAGTCTAGTTGACCACAAGTGGTCACAAGGTAGACAGAAATAAAGGATGCAAACAAGCAAGGCTTCCCAATGTCTGGGCTCAGAACATCTGGACAAGGTGTTTGACTCTTTTCTTTTTGGTTTTTCCAATTGCTGTGATAAACACTCCATCAAAAACAACTTAAGGGGAGAGTCTTTATTCTCGCTCACAGTTCAGGTTGGCATCCATCATGGCAGGGAAGAAAGACATGGTGCTAGGAGCTGCAAGCAGAGGTCTCATTGTGTCCACTGTCAGAAGATGCCTGAATGCTGGTGCTCAACTTGCTCTCTCCACTCTTACCTAGTCTGGGATCCCCTACCTAGAGAATGGTGCAGGTAAACAGGTCTTCCCATCTCAATTAATGTAATCAAGAGATTCCCCCAGGTGCATGCATAGAGCGTCATCTCTCAGGTGATGCCTACATTTTGTGGAATAAAACTTAATAACTGACAATTCCAGTTTTATTATCCTAACAGTCTATAAGTCAATCAATTTAAAAAAGTGTGAAAAGAACTTCTTTTGATGGGAGGACCTGAAAAAACTATGTGAGAAGAAGTTGTGGATACAAGAAGGGAATGTAGAGCTATTTAGAGTCTGTAGCACAGACATAGCTGGATGTATTTTTTTCTAAGTACACTCCTTCCTTGAACTGAAAAGTGTCACTGATCCCCTTCCCTCTTAAATTCTAAGAGTATTACGTCTTTCCTTCAGTCTTCTCATTTATTCACTTCTTTAGTTGCGGTATTTCATTTCTTTATTCACATTCTACATCTTCCTGATGGATTTTTCCTATGCACAAGTAGGATTTAGAAAAATGCCTAGGGATGGATATCCCTATCCATAGTATGCAGGTTTCAAGGCACACTTGGTGACTCATGCTAAATAAGGATATTAGTCTGGTAGAAAGTGAAAGTTTGAAAACAACTCTTCATTGATGTGATGGCATTGCCATATTGCATTTCAGTGCTATTAATTTCACTTTAAAACAAGGAATCTAAAGAGGACACCTTGAAATTTTATTCTACCATTCCTTATCTTTCAGCAAATTTACTTTAAAATAAAGACATATCCCCAAATTTTTAGAACAACTGTAAAGAAAATCAATTTTTGGATAATACATTTATAGTCAAACTAGTCTCACATGCTTATTGGTTACAGTGTATCTATCATAAATATTTTTTCCAAATAGAACTAAACTGAATGTGAAATTGCTTTCCTGTTTTCTTCTCACCTTACTTTTACCCATTATTATTAATTTCAAAAATTATGATCCTATCTTAAAGTCATCCCATTTTAGCATCCCCTATGTTAAATCAATCCTACCCACAAGTCCTACAATTTCTATCTTTATTTAAATTCTCCAGTCACATTTCTCCATGAAATATTGTCTTTCTGATCTGCAAAAACATCCAGCATGTTACAGTTTATTGATGACCACCAAAATGATAACCTTCAACAATGGATACAAGGATTGACAGCACTGATAAGATCAAACAGTATCTGGTAGTATGCTCTTGAGTCTTTGCAGCTACTTTTATAATAGTAATAGTAATAATAATAATAATAATAATAATAATAATACACAAGTTCAGTAAGATCTGATAGGCATGTGATTTTGTCACTTCTTTTTATTCAATTTTTTAATTCTGTGTGTATATTAGTCATATAGAACAGAACATAATTTCATTCTTCAAAATCATATTTAAAAATGTTTGTTTTGTTTTGTTTTTTTGGTTTTTCAAGACAGAGTTTCTCTGTGTAGTGTTGGTACCTGTCACTCTGTAGACCAGGCTGGCCTCAAACTCACAGAGATCCACCTGGCTCTGCCTCCTGAGTGCACCACCGCTGCCCAGCCACATTTTAAAAAATGGAACGTTTTTAGAATTTTATATGTGGACTGTATTTCTTTCATTGCCCTTTTGCTCTCCTTCCTCCAGCTCCTCCTCCTATTCCTCCTTCTCCTTCTTCCTCTCTCTCTCTGTATGTCTGTGTCCACACACACTTGCTTGTTTGTGTGTCTATACATGATTAGGACAAATTTGAAGAAGAAATTAAGAATTTTATTGCATATTACTCACAATCTTAAATTCAACCTTATGTGACTCTAAATCTTGTATATTGAGGTAAAGCCTATTTGCCATCATGTGGGGTATGTACAATGCATCTCAGGTGACTTTGAAAATCTGTTACTGTAGTTTTATAGAAAGTTTGGTAAATTCCTCTGAAATATTTTATCTGATTTTATCCTCTTTTTTGCTAAATATATCCTAAATACAAATGCACTATGCAAAATGATGAACTAAGAAACTTCAAACCAAGAGAAAGAATGACAAGAAATATAAATGGTTGATAATTATGTGAATGATGGTAATAGTAGCATGATTAACAAAACAGAAAGTATAGGCAATGTTAGGAATCAATTTTTTGTTACTCAATAATTCTTCAAATTTAGAAAACATTACATATTTATTTGTTGAACAATGTTTAATAGAATTGAATATGAGCTAAGATTATCTTGAATATGAGCTAGGATTAACTTGGGTTTCTCTTAATATGACATAAAATTGTATATATATATATGTATATATATATATAAATGCTTATATAGGTAGATATAAAAGTGTATGTATGTATAGGTGTATCTATGAAAAAATATATATGAATATGATTTAAGTAATAAATGCTATGCTTAGGGTGGATGAATGAAAAGAGTTCTAAGGATTGGAAAAAGATTTTTGAAAAGCCATGGTAATTATATTACTTTTAAAGCCTAAAATTACACATAATATCTATAAATCTATGTGTATAAATATAAATTTATTAAATGAAATTATACTACTTGGACTGAAAACTCCTCCCAAGAGCAATAGACTAACAAAATCCCTAGTCCCAGGCATAAGAAACTCCCTTTCATGTTGTTGGTCAAGGCAGCCCAAGAGACTCTCAAAACAATAGAGGATATTGCTGTTGCCCTTGGTTGCTTCAAAAAGGTTGAAGTTAGCTCCCATTGCTCAATACATCACGTACTTTGAAAATAGGAGTCAGCGGCTCAGAGCTGGATGTAACTGGAAGGCCTCCTCCCTGCAATCGCATTTCATAGTGATGGAAGTAGCCATGTAAATTTCCAACGGAGGGAAACAATCCCTCATCATACCGGCTGTGATGCTCATGGTTACACCTACAGCCTGCTCAACAAGAGGAAAATCATACCTAGTCAAGTGGCTAGAAACATAACTGAACAGATGACAAAAAAATATGTTCATGTAGGTTCACTATAAATAAGTGACTTTTCTTATGAGTGTGCGAAATAACTACACAAATATTTGGATTTCTTTGTTTATTTGGAGCTTGTATTTTATTTACAACAATTCACCATTCCATTCCCTTCCTCAAACACTAAGGTATATCCCTCCCATCTCTGCTTAAATTCATGTCCTCTTTTTTCATAAATTAATCTTGTATTACTATATATGTATTTGTATATACATGTATATTTCCCAAATATAGCCTGTTGACTCCACACAATGCTACTTGTATGTTCATTTCCACGATGACTGTTTGACAACCATTAAGTGCGCTCTTTTCTGGGGAAGGCCGCCTTACCACTCCCAGGTTTACTCAGTCCCCTGTAGTTGTTACTGGAGGGTTGAGGTCTGGTGGACTTCTCATGCAGTTTGGCACATTCATTGGTGTCTTCCTTGCTCAGCTCACTTTTGGGTGATCCTGTTGGTGAGGCACTAGAAGTTGACCTTCTGATGTTGTTAGGGGTTCTGCAACAGTAATTTGTATAGTTTTAGACCTATAAGAATTATGGTAAATGAATTCATTTATTAGATAACCATACAAACATCCTTATTTTGATCTGAAGAGAGTGAAATATTTTTTTCTAGATGTAATATTCATATTGGCAAGAATTCACACAGAATGTAATATGTGGATTATGATTGTCTACTCAGGATTGTGTTATGATCATTCCCCTCTAATTTTAATTCACCTTGAACGTTTTTATTTGCAAGTCATGTTATGATAATGGAGAATTCTGTTTTAGAAATGTTGGCAACATGATAAATTAAAATATAACTGAATTTTAAATGAGTCATGAAATTTATAGTCATTCATTTTCTTAGTGATGTAAGTTTAGCATATGTCTTGTTTTCTCAATTCTAAGAGTTAAAATATTAGTGGAACTTCTGTTTAAGGTGCATTTTGAACAACCTGAGTAAAAATTCTCGATCTATGCCTGGTACCAAAATGCCTGCTGAACACCTATAGCAACTGATCTTTGTTTCTTTGTTTCTTTTTTTATGCATAGCTCGATTTTACTTATTTTGTGTTTGAAAATAAACATCTAATAGGATTCATGGTGAACAAAGTTCAGAATGCAGAGAAAAGAGCCTCTTAACGTCCTACTGTATTCCTTTAAGGACAGATCATATGAGCTCCATCTATCACCATAGACTATCAGTGGCTGTGCACATCTGACCTTCCTTGATCTATTAATATCAAGAACATCATCTGAAAAATTGTTCTCTTAGCCAGCTCTACGGCATGATCACAGGCATGTTCTCTATGATGCAGGTTGAAGCCATCCTCTAACAACCCCACCCTTCACAGTCTCACTGGCATCTCACAACCAGACTTCATGCAGAAACAGCAAATCCAAAGTAAGAAAATGCCACATGGCAGAAGAATTAACTGCCAGTTTTTGCCAACCAATTATTGTTTTTGCAGTGTTGTTTTGCCCCAGCTTTACATAAGAATTCCTACTTCTCGAGGCTAAACTGAGGAATCAGAACCTATTAATATTGTCACTGCCTTATAGATGAGGCAAAATGACTGCAGATGTTTGTATAACATTAGGGATTAAAATAATTTTTGGATGTGAATTTTAATGGACTTTATTTCATGAGCTTACTAATTCTCTTAAAATTTGTAAAGTACTACTGTTTCTGTTAAATGGTCCATAAAACCTTTTAACAATTTCATATTTAAAATCATTAGGATAAATTTTGATTGTTTTTTTTTTTTTTAGTAGACCATTTTCATTAATGTACCAAAATCCCCAAGGCTGGGTGTCTTTATAAGAAGCTTTATGTTACTCATCATTTTAGCATCTGAAAGTCCAAGATTGGGTGTTTATGTTTCCAGCCTCTGTAGAGGACTTAATAGTTGATGGTATCGTAGCAGATGGACACATGAAAAATAAATCATATGGCTAGACAGGACACCAGGAGATTCAGGGTTCAGACCTGGGATTTATTAATAAATTACGATGAAGATATGTAACTCACAGTTGTCCTAAGCCTCTTCATACTCTCTCAATATGTTAACATTTCTTGTTTTCCCCTGTACATTACTTATTTCTGCCTTCCCTCTATAAATGTTTGCTATAAATGTTTTTCTTCTGTCCAAAAATCATTTTAAAATTCAGTTGTGTTATCCTGGATCTCACTCTATAGACCAGGCTGGCCTCAAACTCACAGAGACCTGCCTGGTTCTTCCTCCCGAGTGCTGGGATTAAAGGCGTGCGCCACCGCCGCCCGGCTGAAAATAGGTCTTTTAAGCAATATATTATGATCATGATTCCCCTGTCTCATCTCTTCCTAGATGCTTGCTATTTCCCCACCCATCTAAATTCCAAACTTTGTATTTTTAAAGAGTAGTTTTATAGTAACATGGTATGTTTAAGGAATTGGACATAATTAATCTGAATCAAACTATATAATATAAACTGAGATATCACATAGAATACCATTAATAATAAAATTTGTTTGTGTATCAATTAAAGCAATGTAATTAATAACAATTAAAATTAAGAAATGATTGTAGCTCACTGTTGCTCATTTTCTTTTTATCTGCTATCATGTGAGAACAAAGAAAGAAGGCCCTTGGCAAATTCCAACAACTTGGCCTTAAACTTCGCAGCTTCCTGAACAGTGGCCAATAAATTGCTCTTTGCTATAAATTACCTAGTTTCAGTTATTTTGGATTAGCAGCCAGAACACATTGAAGAGTACAACAAAGCTGTAATTGTATCATGACACATCAACTCTAAGGGCCAGTCAGATGCTTTCACTGCCAACTCACAAAAAAAAAAAAAAAAAAAAAAAAACACTTTGTTATTCAAGGGCTGGCCTGGGAAGGAGAGTTGGTGTGGTATTTATTGTACTAGGTTCAAGGTAACAAATGATGAGCAGTTCAGAGATGGAGATGAGATGGTTGCTCTTGACAAAGACACCAGCAGCTTAGGTTTGTTCTTTCAGAAGTGTGTGTGTTTCTGTTTGGAAGACTGCTTTGAATCTTTCTTGTAACTTCAGCCAAAAGCATTACTGAAATTTTATTAGTCTTCTTCCTGACTTCATGTAGACCCTTTTCTGATTAATAGAAAAGAACAAGCGCAGGTTGGAACTCAAAAGAATCTTAAGTGACTCAAGCAGCTGTCCCCAAAGCAGGCCATAGACCTATGCTGAACCAGCTAATGCATGCTCTGCTCATGGCCACACCAAGCATCCTTAGATACAGTGGATCTGACTGGAGAAAATGAGGGGCAATTCTAAGAATTCAATTTGTATAATAAGAGTACAACCCTTTATTGTCTCTGAATTAGCCTAAGGAAATTGGAATTTGAACTTTGAAATTTCGGAGCAAGAAGTCGTGCCTGTTTGAAAAAGAATTCAGAGGTCTTTAAAGTGATACAGTACTTTCACAGAATTAGCTCCCCTTCCCCCCCCCCCACACACTTTTCCAATTCTTTTCTCAAATCAGACAAACTCTGGAATTTTCATGTGTGATAACCGATACAACTCCTTTTTATTTTAAATAACTTTGTTCTGATGACTGTCATTTTCAAAATTACTTCTCAATATCATCTCTAAGAACCAGCAGTGTCAAAATGATATAAAGAGGCTCAGTACTGAGCAGTAGGGAGGACAGATAATTAAACATAGAACAAGACAATGTCTACCAGAATAAAGGTTTTTACCAGAAGTCTATGGGAAAAGCCCTACTTTTGTGTGAAGCCCATATTATCAGGAAAGATTAATTATCAGGGAAAGTAATTAATTGTTCTAGCAGGAATTAAAAAAAAACTAATAGAATATCTAAGTTGAAAAGATTAGAAAAATAATGTTCTGAGATGCCTCCATGAATAGACTATAAAATTTGTAGAAAAACAAGTTATTTATGTAACTGAAAAAATAACATAACCCACATCTCCTAAGGTATTCCCCCAAACCCTTTCTTCAATGACAGAGTAAGACATGCCTAGTCACAATTTCCCTGACTTCTACTCAACAATCTCACTAGTTACTCGTGTTTCATAACTAGACAGGAAAAGCACATGGTCATAATACACAGATGTAAAAGCTTGATTATTTTATTAACAAGGCAGCTAGGTAAACCCTGAACATCTCCCCTTGCAATCTTCACATTCGTAGTTTCCTTATTACAGTCAAAGGAACATCAAAGGCACTTTCAAGGCCAACATTTTGCTCAAGTCACACAATAGTACAGTTGATCATTGTAATCATTCAAAAAGTTTTTGTGCTAAGTTATTATCATTAGAGTGAACATCTTGACTTCACAGATGCATTTTTCCTTTATTAAAAAGTTAAGGTGTCCCTTTGAGAAATTTTTGATAGAATGGCAAATTCATTAACAAATATGTATCATCTCTAGCTATCTTGGTGATAAAAAAAATCCATAGCTTCCTTTTAAGAAATATTCTACTCAGAATGAATAAGGAATTGTGTCTTCAAGAACTAGTGAGGATGGTAGCTGCTCTCAGAATTCATTTGACATATGTCTAAGAGATAAGGAGAGGGTTATAGGTATACTGATACCCATCTTTTTGCTTAAAAGTAGATGAATGGATGTGTTATTTATTGAGAGCCGCTGGCAGTGAAAGTCCATGAGAGTATACAGCAGTGACAACTAGTGTTCAGAAGGTCAACCTATCAGAACTAAGGGTTCTGTTAGAGGAAACCATCACACAAGGTGTTATGGGATTACTGCCTTTTGAATGAACTGGCTGTCTGTTGTTGTAAACTTCTTGTGCAATAACACCTATGATTCTCCCCATTTACCATGCATCTGCATGTCAGCGTACATGTAATCTCACAATTGCACCTCAATCTTGGGCACAACTTTCCCTGTACATTTGGGGTAATTGGACAACTGTCCCCAGCTGTGTTTATTTTTCATTAACATATATCTGGCTAGGGCCATTCTCCAGACAAAAGTATTTCAGCAAAGATACCTTTTTCCAAGGACAAAACTGCACATAGATAAACATGAGCTCATCTCACCCACAGATAAAGGAAAGAACCACTAACAATTAAATCCTCAACCCCTTACCTTCACCCCGGGTTATTTGCATAAGACCCTAACTTCAGAGATTTACTGCTCACATTGCTGGGATGATGTTTTAGCCATTTGCTAGTTACTGAGTTAAGGCAGTTATTTCCCACTGACCCAAGGAGATGGCCTACAAGGCCAAACAGGTGATAGGTGCCAAGCTTGTTTCTTGTGCAAATTAAGTTTTAACTCCTCCTCAGCCAGGTGCTATTCCTAGATTTTCTCCTCAGCAATTACTCTGAGTGAAAGTGCTTTTACTAACCAAATACTACATGCTCTGACATAGGCTGCTTAGCCACCTAACATCTGTCCCCCTCCCTACCAGAAAGCAGCTGCAGCTGGGATGAGTGGGAAAAGTGGCGCCAAAGACAGTTTGCTTTCTTGTGACTTACTGACCCCTAACATTTTACCTAGCTATTTCTAGATTATAGTTTGAGCACATAAATTCCCTAATTGATCTTAGCCTTTAGTTGACCCTACCAGAGAACTCCCCTTTAGTCACTCCCCTTTTGGGATGTAATTGGAAGCTGACAATTAATTGCTTTATGTGTGGGTCCTTATCACCTCTCTCTCTCTGAGACCCTGAAAACTTCAAGCCTCACATTGCTTTACCAAAGAATTACTGTGTGGGTATATAGACTGGTTCTCTGAGAGCACGAAGGAGAGACTTGATGGAGAAGAACAAAGATGAGGACGGAGATGGAAAGAACTAGGTAGAATGATGAGAGAACAGCAGAAGGGACTGAGAGCAGGAGGGACTGAGAGGAACTAAGTAAGAGAGCAGAAAAGAAACTGTGTAGATAGAATCGTCATAGAAGAATAAAGTGAATGGACTAAAGAACTCAGTGTGCTTAGATTCATTGAATATCCCTCAGATTAGAATCCTCAGCTGGTTGGTAGACTCTTCCACGGACCCTGGGAGCAAGCAATATAGGCTGGACCTAATATTGCTTGCGATAGTTATTGAAGAATAAAATAGTAAACCACTAAATTAAACTTTTATGTAAAAAGAAATTGGATGCTTAAATATGAATAAGACATATTATTTTTTTGATGACAGTAAAGCAACTGAGGAAAAGTGTTAGGAAGGTAGAAGGAGAACATATAGATGAATGATAAAATAATTTATTTCCTGAGGACTGCAGCTAAAGTGTAAGTCAACTGATATACTGATATGTATAATGAAGATAAAAAGGGCCTTGGCATGAGAAATGACAGGTGGTTCAGAGTCATAATGTTTTGCAATATTTTTCATTAAGAGATGAATTTTATTGAATAAATATGAGCTCAGGAAATAGTATATTGCTTTTTAAAAAAATGTTCAAATCAACCAATAACTGAGTAAAGTATGAAAGTAAAGTATAAAAAACAACAAAAATTTGGATATATAAAGAAATTTCAAAATGTCATAAACATTGCTGCCTTTCATATTTCAAAGAAATCAGTGAGGAACTGCTTACTTTAACGAGGTGGTGGATATAAGGGCTTGTGCCTAGTCTTATAACATCTTGTTTATGCCTTGTTTGGTTGATATCCCTGGAAGGCCTCTCTTTTCTGAAGGGAAACAGAAGGGGAGTGGATCTGGTGCAGGGGGAGTTGGCAAGGAAAACTAGGAGGAATCGAGTGAGGGGAAACAATAAAATAAAGCAGTGTTTTCAACGTTCCTAATGATGTGACCCATTAACACAGTTTCTCATGTTGTGTTAACCCCCAACCATGAAATTTTTCATTGCTACTTCATTACTGTGGTTTTGATACTGCTATGAATTGTAATGCAAATATCTGATATGTAACTCCAGTGGGAGTAAAGATCCACAGGTTGGGAACCACTGCTAAATGAAAATTAGTCATTTTCAAGTAGTTTAGCTTACTTATTATTGTTTCATGCTTGAGCAGCTAGAGATTGACCTTAGATCCTTATAATGATGAACAAAGATCTCAGTATTTAACAATATTAATTAAGTTTCATATATATGCATTTAGGATTATACAAAGAAAATTGTAAAAATAAAATAGATAATATTTAATTACCACTTACTGTGTTCCAAGAAACCTTGTTATTGAGTCATCCCAGTAATATCACAGAAAAGCTATTACTGTCACCATAATTTTAAACGCTGGAAAACCAAGGCTCTTGGGTCATATGGAACAAAGCTCTGTCACATACCCTTAACTATGATGCCATTCCACTCACCACACTGCTAGATTTTGTCAAAAACAGAATTTAAAGCAAGGAAGGAAAACTTCAATGGCCCCAAATTCCTTTTGAGATGTGAAAGAAAAATGTTTTCTAGAAAGCTTCAAACACAGTTCGGTTATAATAGGACACCCTGCCCCATATCTAAATCAAACATGAGGGGTGCTGTGGTGATATTGTGTTCCCCAAAATATTGTGCACCCTAATAAACTTATCTGGCATCAGAACAGAACAGTCACTAGATATAGAGACCAGAAAATGGTGGCACACACACCTTTAATCCTATCACTTCGGAGGCAGAGATCCATCTGGATTTCTGTGAGTTTAAAGCCACACTGGAAATAGTCAGGAATGGTGACTCATGTCTTTAATCCCAGGAAGTGATGGCAGAAAGCAGAAAGGTATATAAGGCACGAAAACCAGGAACTAGGCAGGTTAAGCTTTTAGGCTTTTGAGCAGCAGTTCAGCTGAGATCTATTTGGATGAGAACTCAGAGGCTTTCAGTCTGAGGAAACAGGATCAACTGAGGAATTTGCAAGGGGAGGAAGCTGTGGCTTATTCTGCTTCTCTGATCTTCCAGCTTTAACCCCAATACCTGGCTTCAGGTTTGATTTTGTTAATAAGGCCTGTTAAGATTCTTGCTACAGGGTGCCCTTATGAATGACATACAAGACACTGCTTATCCATATATGAATCATCTGCATTGGTTTGGCAGGGGTTATTTTTCCTAGAAGACATTCTTATGCAGCTTCTCAGATTCCTTGTATCTCATTTTTTTTTTCTTATTTTCTTTCTTCTTCTTCTAAAAAGCTTTCAAAAGTTACATAGCTCAGAATTTTTATTCAAATATAATATTTGAATAGAACACATTGCAAATATATGTCATTATAGCTTCAGTAACATATTTGTACATAAATACCATGTTCTAGCTTTGGAGATATTATTTTTTAAAAGTTAGGATAAACATCACAAATATTTAACAGAAGCAAAACCATGACTTGATGAGTAGTAGTTAGGATTTAGGAGAAATTTCAAACCTTTGGTAAGATAATGCATGATAATGTCTAGAAAGATAGCAATAAATATCTAACTATTTTGTTTTATTTTATTAAGCTTTTTTCAACTATTTATATCCAGACTACAGTTTCCCCTCCCTCTTCTTCTCCCATTCTCTCCACCTCTTCCAGACTCTCCTCTCTTCCCACCCACCCATTCTTCCTCCTGCCTCCCATGAGCACATCAAGTTGAGGCAGGACCAAGCTCCTCCTCCTGCATCAAGGCTTGGAGAGGCAACCCAGTGTGAGGAATATGTCCCCAAATGCAAGTTCAAGTGCCAAGGACAGATCCTGATCTCACCACTAGGAGTCCTACAAACAGACCAAGCTACACAACTGTCGCACACATGCAGAGGGCCTAGATCGGTCCCATGCAGGTTTCCTAGCTGTCAGTCCAGAGTGCATGAGCTCCCTGGAGCCCAGGCCAGCTCTCTCTGTGGGTTGCTCCGTCATGACCTTGACTCCCCTCACTCATAGAATCCCTTCTTTCTCTCTTCAACAGGATTCCTGGGGCTTGGCCCAGTGCTTGTCTGTGGATCTTTGCATCTGCTCCCATCAGTTACAGGATGAAGGCTCTTAGATGACAATCAGGGTAATCATCAATTTGATTACAGGAGATGGCCAGTTCAGGCACCCTCTCCAATATTGCTGGTAGTCTTCGCTGGGGTCATCCTTGTGGATTCCTGGGAGTTTTTTCTGGTACCAGGTTTCTTCCTAACCCTGAAATGGCAGCCACTATCAAGACATCTCTTTTAATACTCTTCCCCTCCATCCCTCTCCCAACCCTCCCAACCTGATCCGTCATGTTGCCATCCAAACCCACACCCAATCAGTTTACCCACAAGATCTCTTCTATTTCTACTTCCCAAGGAAATCCATGCTTCCCTCTTTGGGTCCTCCTTGTTACCTAGTCTTTCTGTGGCTGTGGATTGTATCCTGGTTATCCTTTACTTTACCGATGACATCCACTATGAGTGAGTACATACTGTGTTTGTTTATCTGGGTCTGGGTTACCTTACTCAGAATGGGTTTTTTCTAGTTTAATTATTAGCCTGGAAATTTCAGAATGCCATTGTTTTTTACAGCTGAGAAATACTCCATTGTGTAAATGTATCACATTTTCTTTATCCATCCTTTGGTTGAAGAACATCTAGGTCATTTTCAGGTTTTGGTTATTACAAATAATGCTGAGGGAAGTAGCCTTAAATGCATTGGCACAGGAGACAACTTCCTGAATTGAACACCAGTAGCAGAGACACTGAGATTAACAATTAATAAATGGGACCTCATGAAACTGAAAATCTTCTATAAGGCAAAAAACACTATCAAGGAGGCAAAACCACAGCCTACAGAATGGGAAAAGTTCTTCAAAAACCCCACATCTGACTGAGGGCTGATTCTCAAAATATTTAACTCAAGAAACTAGACATCAAAACACCAAAAAATCCAATTTAAAAATCAGGCACAGATCTAAACAGAGAATTCTCAACAGAAGAATGTCAAAGGGCAGAAATACACTTAAGGAATTATTCAACATCTTGGAAATGTAAATCAAAATTTCTCTGAGATACCATCTTACACCTGGCAGAATGACTAACATCAGAAACACTAATGACAGACTATTTTGGAAAGGATGTGGAGTAGGGGGAACACTCCTCCACTGATGGTGGGAGTACAAACTTGTACAGCCACTTTGGAAATCAATATGGCAGTTTCCCAGAAAATTGAGAATCAATCTACTTCAATACCCACCTATACCAGTCTTGGGCAAATACCCAAAGAATGTTCAATCATACCACAAGGACACTTGCTCAACTATGTTCATAGCAGCATTATTCATACTAGTTGATTTTAAATGCATGCAAAGTTAGGTTCCTTAGCACCTCAAAAAATAATACATATGATTGTGTTTAGCTGGTGTTGGTCAGGCTATGTTTCCCTTCATGTCTCCCTTCAAAGTTTAGATCATGATAGAACTTGGAGTACAGCCCCAGGAGAAGCTGCTAAGGCTCCTCAAAATCACAGATGAGGTACCTGAATATTAGTCACAGTAGAAGCTGTGTGAAATTTGAGATGGGAGTTTGAGTTCCAATAAGTCAACAAATCTATCTCTGGCTTTGATGGAGATCTCTAAAATGATGATCCCGTACAATTTACCAAAGAAATTCTGAAAGTACTTAGTGGAGCTGGTACTCTCACAGAGCACTCTGAGGTAGTCATCACCACTGGCATAATGTTGTCTATCATTTAATCTTGTTATCTATTATTTTCTATTGTCTGGTATTATTGCTCTGTTTATCATATCTCTAATAATTACAAATTCATCCTTGAGTCAGGTTTTGCTTATAGTGGACTTGGGTCTATGTTACCTGATTATTTCAATATAGTTGAAGTCACTTTATTCAGTAAGGAGAGAAGCATTTGTTTAGTAAGTAAATACATAGCATTTACATTGCCTAAAATAGTATAACCAAACTCAAAATGTAAGTTGTTCAACTCAAGGTTATTTATTCTTCAATACTAAGCTAAAGAAAATTAATGTTAATTTGCATGTAATTGGTGGTCTTTTCTATTAATAAAAAAGTAAAGGTAAAACAGCCAACTCAGAAGGTAGGTTTTCTCAAGTTCCTGTCTAAACACCTTCCCTCTCTCAGCAAGACCGTCACTCACTGCCAATCCTGATAATTATTCCCAGCCTGAGAGTTAGGTGAACACTTGCCTTTCCCTCCTTAGTACTGTAATGTTCTGGGCTATACAACAGTCTTCAGGATGAAATCATCCTGATGAAAATGCTTTTATTGTTTGGGTTCACTAGGTGTGGGAAGAATATGAAACTGAATTATACAAAGTCCACAACATCTTAAATTACAGTCAGAAACAATTTTATCAATCAGCCTACACATATGCAATGACAATTAGATTGAGATTCTAACACTGACATAATTTTATCTTTATCAGGTTTTAATCTTTGGTTATATATCATTATTTATTTACATCAACTATCAGTTAATATTTTCAGATCTAATAACATCATAAATTTCATTAATCCTGGCCACCCCTTGATTGCCAAGTTGTCAAAGTGTGGAAGAATCATATAATGATGGAAGTGATTCATAGCATCATAAGTGAGATTAGCCTATCTAAGATTATGTATCAAGAATAATGACTTTGTATTCATTAAATTGAAGAAAATGTGCAAGTAAATTTATACCACGTGAACAGCAGAGTGTGAATAGCAGGTTAGTCTCACTGTTGTCTAATATCTCCCAAGTACAGGGACTCATCAGAAAGCTTTTACTCTATATACAACTACAAGAGTACGGTGGAGCACATAAGCTTTTTCCAAACTCAGACCTGTAAGTAGGGACTACTACTTGGAAAAGTTCTTTTATCCGTAGCTGTGTCTCCCAGAGTGAGCTGATTTTACTTCTTAGGACAATCTTCTTAAGATATACAGGAAAAGGCTGTGTAAATGTCATCAGACAGTAATAACGTTGCTTTTGTACAAACAAGTGATGTGTGGTGGTCTCCGGAATGGTGGCAGTGATATCCTCATGAGCATCTTGCTTATGCAGCTGTCTGAGCATGATGTCACATAGTTCTGGCCCAGCCTTGCTGATGATCTTGGTACACATGTCTGATTGATTTTGTTGCCCTCAACTCCCTAATCAGTTTCTGAAATTTCTCCCTTAGCTTCTCTCTTTCCAAAATACCATGTCTACTTCTACTGCCCTTTAAACTTTCATGTTCATACCCCATTCAGTTCTCCTTTTCTCCCCTCTGCCCACATGAATTTTTTTTTGCTTTCCAGAAAAAGTGGGACAGCTCTGACTTTTCTCTAGTTTCTAGACTGCCTTTTTTTGTTTTTGTTGTTGAACATTTTAATTCTGCCCTTCTTTGAAGAGACTTTTATTCTACATTAAAACTACATTTTGCTTTTACAAAACTAAACAAATGGTTTTCATAGTTTTCCTTTTTGATGTGATTACATGTTCTATTTTGGAAGTCTTGCCACTTTCTCAATAAAGTCAAACTATAACAAGTCCAGATCTCTTTATAGCAAGTAAGTGCAAGAGAAAGATAACAATGATTAAAATTTTAATATTTTTTCAATGTCTAGAGGTGGAAGCTCTGTAGTAGACATCTGTGTGGATAGAAAATAGACAAATGCTACTCCCATTACAGCTACAATGGCCATACCAGGGAGGATGTGTTCTGTATTTTCAATTCCCCCCACTCATCCTGACACGTTCCTTCTCTGTGCCTGGCAGAATGCACTAGGGATATTCTTGTCCTGCTAGTCTATTTCATTCTTGCCCATCCATATGTACATGCTCAGCCACACACCACACTCCCACACTATATGATAAAGTTGTGGAGAAATGCATCTACATATAATTTGCTTTGTTCCCCATACTGACACGTACTTGAAGAAATATATGTTTAATAGGGCAGACACCAGGATTTAAAGACTATTTTAGATTGACTTTGTAACTATTCCATAAAAATTTCTTTTATAATGCTTATTATGGTAAAAGCACCACCCTAAAAACTAGATGAGCCTCTTGTTCCTCTTAAGATGTTAATGTAGGTCTTCTTATTTAACATTAAGTGCTAAACACATTTTTTCTTCTAATTTGCATTGAGATATTTAAAGATAAGTTCTAACTTGAGAAACTTGTGATGAATAAAATTTTGATTATTGGTGATTATTATTATTAACCACTATGATACCTGATTACTCAGTGAGCCAATTAATCTTTCTCAGTTCTTAGAAAATAGTTATTAGCAAGAACTGTCTTTTAGAGGAATGATTTGAAAGGAATTTAGGAAATTTATATTGTTATAAATTTTAATGATATCATTTTAATCAAACTTTTAGATCCACAAGCCACAGCCATTTGGGGTTAAGTAGTGTAGATAGAACTGTTTGACAAAATTACGATATAGTCTGCCAAACCAACACCAAGGAAAACTTTGCAGGGTATTTTCTTCAAAACAGTAATGTCTTTAACAGAAGATGCTGTTAAAGTTCTAGTGGCATTTTTCACAGAAAAAAATGTCTCATAACCTTCATATAAAACAACAATAGTAGCACAGATCTCTAAAGCAATCTTGAGCAAGAATAACCAGCCTGTGGATTTTACACTTCATGATTTCGAGTTACATTACCAGGCTATGGCATTCTAAGCTGCTTAGTACAAGTATAAAAACAAGCTCTTATGCCAAGGAAACAGTATCACCCAGGCATATACAGTCAACAAAACTTTTTTATCCAGGCTTATGAAGTTTAATTTTAGAACCTTTAAAATGCTACAAAGTAGTACTATTCTGCTTTGATATTATCCAATACCAATTTGCAGCTATGTTAACCAAGAAGAAAAAGCATATCAATTGTCTATCTGAGAGTGAAGAAACAGCCATGCATCAAAACAAGTGAACACGGCCTTCTTGCCAGAGGCTGCCAAGACAACTTATCAAAATATAGGCACTTACAATACCATTTTTTCCCCCACAGGAACTTCTTGCCTGAACATTAATTTGAAAATCAGCATGTTCAGTGTTCATTTGTGTGAGAGTGAGCTGTTCCCATAGAAGACCAAGGGCCTTGACTCTGATTTGAAGCAGACATTGCCATGTGAGAAGGAACCAACAGTACACATTCTCTTCAGTAATTTGTTCCGGGAATGCTGTTCAGCCATGGTGAGATAATCAAATTATGCTCTCATTTCATATTCTTAATATTACCCAAAACCAAATTAATGAACTGCCTTTGAAATTTGAAACACCAGAAGTACAGAGGAGGAGAGAAACAGAATAAACTCCTGAATGCAGACATAAGATGGTTTTCATTTTCCAAGATAGTGTCTAATTTCCTATAAACATGTAAGTGGAAACTACTGTGGCAAATTCATAGTAGCCAAAATGATATGTTTATTATTAAAACACCTCTATAGTAATACTACCCTTCTGACCTTTATGCTGAAAATTTGTTTAGTATACTATTTTTAATGATAATCTTTATGAGATTCTGATAAATGTATCAATTTTCCTAAAAAGCCAGCATCTGTTTTCCTGATTACCTTTGGAATTTATCTGACTTTATTTCACTGATTTGTTTTCACTGGAAATTTAGTTTTTGAATCTTATTTATTTGATTTTGAGGTTCCACATAATTATAGCACCTCTTGATCTCTTTTTCGCCTTACAAACCATCCCAACTCTCCTTTAAATTAATGGCTTCTGTTTTCACTAATTATCACTACATGCACATATAAATGTGTGCATACATATATATCCCTGCTTTGTTTGTATAATGTTACTCCTATGTATGTTCTCGGAACCTAACACTTTGAATCTTATTTTCACTTGTTCTTAATTTTGATTGAAAAATAGATTTTTTCATGCAATATATTTATGGCAATGGTTCTCCCTCCCTCAACAGTTCCCAGGTTCTCCCTACCACTCTACTCACCCAAATCCACATCCTTTATTTCTCTCTCTCATTAGATAACAAACAAGAATCTCAAAATAATAATGCTAAAACAAGATAAAATAAAAATATCAACCCTTCATATGACAAAACAAACACCAAAGAAAGAGAAAATAAAGAGTCAAAGAAAAAGCACTGGAAACATATTTTAAATTAGATAGTTTCATGGAGAAAAGGAATTTTGCTTTCCTATCTGTATTATTAATACTATGATGATTTTGATGATATATTAATTTCCTTCAACTCTGTGGCATTGCTTAGAAATTAACAACTCAAAAAACAGAAATTCACTATGTTAGAGTCCATGTGATGAACACCAAGTCTTCAAGAGCTTTCAACAGAGGGTTACTTATGCCTCAGGCTGGCAGACAGGTTCCATGCCTGCTTTCTCTAGATTCAGGCAGTTGTTTCCATTCATAAACCATGTCTGTCTCATGCCAACTTCAGGACTTGTAGTCTAGTTGATTTTCTTTTGTTTCTTTGCTTTAGCTACAACTGTTGTTAAATTTGAGGGCAAACAAGATCATCCAGCACCATATCCCTTTACAAGCTGTTTAGTTTCATGGAATGTGAAAAGTCTCTTTTTCCAAATACACTTGTGTTGTTAGGTTCTAGATATTAGGAATATGAATATATATATTCAGAAGACAGTATTAGTTATTGTTTTGTTGTGATGAGATAGCATAGCAGAGGCAATTTATTTAAAAAAAAACATTTAATTGGAGACTTGCTTACAGTTTCAGAGAGTGAGTCCATGAATATCATTGCAGAAAGCATGACAAGTATTGTTCTGGATCAGAAGCTGAGAACTTACATCTGGTCTTAAATTAGGAGGCAGGGGAGGGGGACGGAGGGAGAGATGGAGAAAAGGCTGGTCCTGCAGGGTCCACCTCAATGACATCAATGACACACCATGAACAATAAGGCCCATATCTTTTTTTTTTTTTTTTTTTTTTTTTTGAGACAGGGTTTCTCTGTGTAGTTTTGGTGCCCGTCCTGGAGCAGGCCCTATAAGAGCAGGCTGGGCTGGGCTTATACTCACAGAGATCTGCCTCTCCTGCCTCTGCCTCCTGAGTGCTGGGATTAAAAGGCATGCACCACTGCCACCCATCAAGGCCCATATCTTTTTATAATCCTTCCTAAAGAGTCAGTCCACCAACTAGAAACCCAAACATTCAAATAAATGAGCTTGTGGGAACCTTTCTCATTCAAAGCACCAGAAAGGCAATTACTCTGTCCAATATAAGTGAGGATCATAATAGGTTAATCAAAATAGTGAATTTTTAATTTCAAATACTTGTCAAATTTCTCCAAACCCTGAAACCCCTTGTGGTATCATAATGATATGTAAGCTTTCTGTACTCTTGACAATGGCAAATCAATTTAAACACTTGAATCTTTGCTAAACAGAACAATAGAAATATCATTGCATTCTTATAAAATGTGAAATTATTCTGAGTGGGTAAAATATATCTTTTTTTCATAGTTTGGAATCATGCTTAAAATAATTTTGCAGATGCTTTCTGTTAATTCTATAACATAAGTGTGACATCTACCTTTACTTTAGAAATATGAATACAGCCGTTTCTGGTGTCTTAGTTGAGTTTCTGGACCTGTTAAATTTAGAATATTTTCTTTTGTTATTTTAAGAGTCTTGTTATTTTAAATTCACTGCTTATTTTGTTATTAGTATTGACTTCATTTTATCTGATATGAGTATTCTAATTTGGTTTTATTTTAAGTGATTTTAATCTGTCACTATGATTGTCGCTGTCATCACCACCATCATTTTTGCTGTCCTGAGGATGCAACCCATGGCTTTGTACATTCTACGCAAATGCCCTTTTGTTAAATGTCCCTTCGAACCCATGTTTGGAATATTTTGTCCATTATTTTGCTATCATACTTATATTTAGTTTTGATTTACATATATCTGTTATGTAACTTGAAGCCAGATGATTGTTACTGTCTGGTTTACTCATAAGTGAACCTTTCTAGTGCATTTGAGATTGCTCTGTCATCTATTTCTCTTTCCTTTTAATTATTTCTTCTTGCTCTTATGACAGCAGTCTGTCGTTTACTTCCAGTTATGATGGTTATAGTCATGACTTAGTGATTTATTATGAAATTATTGATATTAGTTGAGAATGAGTATGCTACTGTTCACTGATATGAAGCATGGGAGAAATGATGAGCTGAGATGTGACTTTCCTACCTTCCTTTCACTGTGCTCCTCCACCTTCTCACAGTTTTCCTTACCGTTCTAGTCCATTGCATGCTTGCATGGAGTTGAATTATAATAGCTGTATAATTTACATTGATTTCCGTGTCCAATCTCAAGCAGCGTTCCTTTTCCTCATAAAAAATTGATTTAAAGTTACTTCCACCAAACCTCCTAAGTTAGTTGTCTTACTTTCTCACAATGTAAAGATAGGGATCAAAGGGATGGAAAATATGATTTCCGCTGACAGAGAAATCTGACCAGAACGCCAATTCAGTTTCTCTTGAGTCTAGTAGCTTAGCAGTGCTGAGAAGGTCAGGGTCTATGCTTCTTCCTTTCCTTCAAGGGATATCACTTATTTCCCTCAACAAGGTTGCTCCTTTTCATATTATACTTTCTTATTATATTTAGAATTTTCCAAATTTTGTCTCTTCACACTACTTCCTCAATTTTATTCTACTTACATATACATTCAACTATTTGTGTATTTTATTATTATTTTTAAAAAAGAAAGTAGTAATTGTTAATTTGGGGTAGAATATAAAACTCAATGCAAAAGCATGATATTTTCTGTTTATTCCTCAACTGTTTCTGAGATTTAAAGACATTGGTAAGAATAGCATATTATATTTGCATCCCTTTAAAATTTGTATAATGAATTTAGAATTCAAGTGTGACTTTATGATATTAAACAGTAAGAAAACATTCATTATAGAAGGCATCAGAATTCAACAATTCAACATATTAAAAATACATTCTGTCCATATAGGGACACTTTAAACACAAAATAGAGATCACTGTAGTGTGGTGGTATTGTATTCCCCAAAATACTGTGCACCCTAATAAATTCATCTGGGGGTCAGAGAACAGACAGCCACTAGAAACAAAGACTGAAAAATGGTCGCACTCATACCTTTAATTCTAGCACTCCAGAGGTAGAAATCCCTCTGGATCTCTGTGACTTCAAGGCCACATTGGAAACAGCCAAGCATGGTGACACACGCCTTTAATCCCAGAAAGCCAGCCTTTAATCCCAGGGAGTAGTAGTAGAAAGCAGAAAGGTATAAAATGCACGAGGACCAGAAACTCAAGGCATTCGGCTAGTTAAGCATTTGGCCTGGTTAAGCATTCAGGCTTTCAAGAAGCACAGTTCAGCTGAGAGCCATTCGGATATGAGGACACAGAGGCTTCCAGTCTGAGGAAACAAGACCAGTCGAGAAGTTGGCCAGGTGAGGTTAGCTGTGGCTTGTTCTGTCTCTCTGATCATCCAGCATTTCACCCCAATAACTGGCCTCAGGTTTGATTTTATTAATAAGAACCTTTTAAGATTCATGCTACACCATAGCTTGTGAACTGTATTTGAAATTTATGTCTTTGACAGTTGTATGCTAAGTACTGGGGTATTTGAAAAGTCTTTTGTTTGATTTTCATAATGAATTAGATTTATTGAGCCCTATTTAACAACAAATGAATATAAATACATTTCCATTGTGCCCATTTCTGTACCATTTAGATATTGATAGGTAAAACCTGGCAATGTTGAGCATTTCCCAGGAGCAACTGAAGGATCAATATTTTTTTCCTTTCTCTCTTTATTTCTTTCTCTGATTTTTTGTTTTCATATTCTCTTCCTTATTCTTCAGATAAAACTTTCATTTTCTGGTCTGTAATGATTAACATTTATTCTAGCACATGCCTCATTAAAGCTACAGAGGAAGCAATATAGAGCAATAATTGTAGAGTGATTCTCAGCAATAAAAATGACCCTGCCTTTAGGATATGCTTCTAGGTTTATGCTGGGTGGAATGGAAATATCTCCTCCTG
This sequence comes from Peromyscus attwateri, assembly GCA_902168425.1. Taxonomy (NCBI): domain Eukaryota; kingdom Metazoa; phylum Chordata; class Mammalia; order Rodentia; family Cricetidae; genus Peromyscus; species Peromyscus attwateri. The sequence continues at coordinate 3,989 of CABHPP010096505.1, read as the reverse complement.
CTGTAACTCCTTTCTCCACACAATTAATCACCTACTTTGTTATTAACATAAATACTTTCTCTCATCCAAAACACCATTACCATCACCAAGGCCTGTGTAGAGCTGAGAATATATTTGAACTATATTTGAGTATTGCACCACAAGATGCAAAGAAATTCTTAAACAGACCACAGAAAGATCAGCCTCTCAAATGTTGATTCTCCAACAGGATTTTCGGTTTTGTTTTGTTTTTCTCTGACTTACCTCTTGAGAACTACCCTCCACACAAATACCAAATGAGAACCACCAGGCTTCTTGGTTCTTTAATCTTGGTTCTTACTGTATTTACCTCCCAAATTGATTGACAGATGACTAGACTCTCATCTCACAATTGGATTCCTACTTCTGAAAAATCTTATGAAAATAAGAAATTTGCAGTCATTTCAAAGTGTGGTATGCAGCATGTGTCTGCATGCACATACGATTTCTCACAAGTGTATATTTTCTACAGAGAAAATAAAGACTAAAGGTATAAATGAAACAGTAACGGGAAATTATCACAGTTCGAATAGTTATAATATTATAACCATTAAAATATGATTCTTGCTTGCTGTGGAATAAATTAAATAAAATAAATTTAATTTATTAAATTAAATATGGCCAAAATATAAGTCATCTTTTCATTTTTAATTCTTGGAATACTATTTAATGCTTCTTACCTTAAGTTAGACTGAAACTCTTAAATTAGGTACTTGTCAATTCAATAAGCATCAATTACTCTCCTTTCATTGTAGATAAATGTGTAGGTAGATAAACTGATACATAATAAATCTAGATAAACCATACCGACATATGTATATACCCATGTATGTATCATCTGTTACATATCACATATAGAAAATACATATATTAATCATTTTTAATCAATGGTGCACACAATATTTTGGTTAAAAACGTTCTCTAGAGCTGGAATGATGGTTTGTTGCTTGCAAGCATTTGCTGCTCTTCCAAAGGACCCAGGTCAGGTAGCCAGCATGCATATGGCTCCTCACAATGTACCTCTACTTCCACGGTGCCTGATGTCCTCTTTCGGCCTCTACGGATACTTCATGCCCATGATTAACAGACATATGCAGGCAAAACGGGACACACATGGAATAAAAATCACTATATCTTTAAAAATGAGCCAGCTTCCTTTTAGAGATTAGTTTTTGTCTTCTGTCTATTCCTTATGCTACTTTTATAAAGAATGTCTTAGGGGTTATTTCATTAGTGATGGAGGTCATATCAGGTAGATTATGGTACGTGTGACAGGGAAGGCATTTTGGGCCATTATCACACTTTTTAAGTTACTCTAGAAAAGTGCAAGCTCTATGATAAGATGCTATTAAAACTCTTCAGGATGCTGAGTAGCTTCAAGCATTGTAGATCTTCCCTAATTATATGTTGAATGCTGATAATTACATCATTAACTTAGATAATTATTTAGATTGTTTTAAAATAAGAGTAGGGAAAGTTGAGATTCACTCTAGAATGAAAATAATTTGGAAACCAAAGACCCCTACTTTTAATATTTGTACTCTCCTTGAACATTTTCTTACAATATTCTTATCATGAATTGTATCTTGAGTGATCACAGATCACAAATGTATTTTCATGGGGTAAAAAATACAGTGGTGATCCTGTTGCTAATCATTTACTTACCTCTTTCAGGTTAGTATAATGAGGAATTAGAGCTCCTTTCTGGAGTTTAATGTGTGTCTGCTTGAAAGCTCAATCAAAACTTCAGACATCTATAGTCCCAGTAAAACACTTTGTTGAAAACCATTAGAAATCTTAAGCCAGAAATGCCCATTCAGAAGTCCCATCTTTTCCTGACCCTCAGAAACTGTGTGAGAAGATATATAAAGGATAAGGATAACCTCCAAAATTTATCTTCCTGAAGCCTATAAGTTGCATTATTGAAAAAAAAATATTTATTGGAAAGTAATTGTGAAAAAAAATGTATCCTGTGGATGAAACTCAGTTAAAGACCTTGGGTAATTTTCTTAGTTATGATTTCTACTGCTGTGTAAAACATCATGACCAAAAATTAACAGCCTCAGAAGTCAGGACAGGAACTGAAATAGAGGTCATGGAGAATAGTGCTTACTGGCTTACTTCTCACAGTTTTTACTCAACCAGCTTTCTTATAAACCCGGGAACTCCCTATCAAGTGTAACACCACCCACAAGGGGCTGGTCCCTCTTATATTAATCCTTAATCAATACAGTACTGTATGTAGTAGCTGACAGGCTGGTATTATGGAGGAATTTTCTCAATTAAGATTCCCTTTTCTGAAAAAGTTGACCGAAAACAACCAGCACACTCTTTGTGGGTTACCCTGGACCTAAGATTCAGTTGCAAGGATTTCTATGATGAGAAGTAAAAATGATAAATACAGAAGAAGGTGGTATGAGCATTGGGGCTCAGATTGTTTTGATAAGGCTTCATGAAAAGGAACTACTGGCAAAACATATCACAGGCTGAGTGAGGCAAAATATGTACTATATCTCAGAGTCTGCAGAAAGAGTCATACAGGCTAATGCTTTTATTTAGAGTTTCTGAACTTCATAAATACTACAGAATACATTTCTGTTAACTCAAATGATCTATTTACAGTAGTTTAGTATGGAAATTCTAGAAACTTGGTAGAGACACTAAGTATTTTTGTCCACAACTATTAAAATTTGGAGTGATTTCTCATTCTGTGGTAGATAACTAATGCAGAATTTGAGCTCAGAAAGTATGGTGCTATTGTTGCAAATGCCGGAGAGAGGGATGGGTATTGGAAATCGGCGTTGAGGAGCAGCTGGAAGGACCTTAGAAGATAAGTGTTAATGAAAGTCAAAATTGCCTTGAACAGACCATTAGAAGGATGTGGGGCTTTGAAGAGGCAGCCAGTAAGAACTTTCAAAATGTGAGAAAACTTTCTTGGAAAATGAAAGAAAAGAAATTCCTTTTATGTTATGGCATAAAATGCAGACTCTTGCAATAATGGAAAAAGCAGAAAATGTAACCAATGAACTATGTGATGTAGCTGACATGGCTTCCCCGAGTGTTGAAGAGATGTACTGCATTCATCTTGGAATTCAGTGCAAAATGTGAAAGTAAAGAGACAATCATTTCTAGACTTTGTATTATTAACCTTTTGACATTCCTGTATTGCATGTCATCTGCATAGTCATGCATCAGAATGGTGCAATGGAATTTCCTTTAAACAAAAGAAAACACAAACTATCACAACATTAAGACCAATCAAGTTACTCAACTAAGAGAAAAAAAAAGTCAGGATAATTACATCTGAAAAAATACAACTCTTGGAATATTATAATTAAAAGTACAGTGTATGATTACAATAAATATTTTAGAGAGATGAGCAATGGAATTATTTTCTCTGAATTTGTCAAATACAAATGGACTAGACATTGTTTAGGTTTTCATCACTTGTATATATTGTATATAGTTATTGTACTTTTGTATATAGTTTTTCTTATATTAGTTACAACTTTCTTTTTTTTTTTTTTTTTTTTTAAAACAAGAACCTTAAATCTAACCTCCTTTGCTTAGCCCTTTTCCTAACCCTTGATAACCAGTTATAACTAACCCCTCTAAACAATGAGAATTATCCCAGACCCAAAAACCATTAAAAGACAAAAAAACCACCCGTCCCACACCACCTCTTTGGGAACGTGGGCGTCGTATTCTTAAAATTGCTTCCTGCTGGGTATGGGCGAAGGTATCTTTATTCTGAAAAGAAAAATTTTAGGTTAATTGTCAAATTCTAGGAAAGGTAACTATATCCTTCGTTATCCAGTCTGTGTATAATACCAAAGTTCAGGATTTATCTCAAGTCCTTATTCAAGTAGTCTTTGAGACTGGATCATCTCAGTCAGCAGCTGATCTGTAGATGATGTTTGTCAGCTCAGTGATATTATTATTGTCCACGTGGAATTGTTGTTGTTGTGGGG
>CABHPP010096503.1:14270-26524 GCA_902168425.1 Peromyscus attwateri | reverse complement strand
AAAAAAAAAAAAAAAAAAAAAAAAAAAAAAAAAAAAAAAAAGTTAGGAGTCTTTGTGTCAGTATAAGTCACGAGTAAAATAAAACCGCCTTTTTTTCCTTTGAAATAGGGAGAGTCATAGCTGTTATTACACAAAAAGTTTACAACAAGAAACAGCCAATTCATTCAAAAGGCAATAATTCCGAAACACCTTACATGATGTTTTCCTCCAACAGAACACTTGATTCTGATAGGTTGACCTTCTGAACACTAGTTATCACTGCTGTATGGCCTTTTGCTACCAGCCGCTCTCAATAGTTGGTGAGTCGGCAGTGGGCAGGGACTCCTGCCAGCCCTAAGCCTATGTCTGTCTCCTACAGACTCCCTGAGAGCACCGAGGAGGCACCAGGCTTTCTCCTAGAGTGTGACAGCTCTGTGCTGGGCACCTTACAGAAGTACCTGGCCATATATAAGATCCGGCGGAAGGTCGCTGTGGAGCCATGTCCAGAGCTCCATGTGTGGGCTGTGCTACCCTGTGCCCCTCAGGTCCCTGAGGCTACACCACTAGAAGAGAGGGTGGAAGCCACCACCATCCTCACCCGTGACCCCCGGACTGTACGTATGGGGTGGCGGCTTCTCACTCAGGATGATGGCCCAGCCTTGGTGCCCAGGGGACAGCTTGGGGACCTCCAAGATTATCATACGCACCGGTACCAGCAAGGTATGAGTAGGGTAATATGCTGGGCTGGTTTTGGGGGATGGGTGGGGAGATGCAAGGAGGCCAGGGGGACCCCATAAGGGGTAGAAGGGTTGGGTGGAGTTGGCCTGTAGGACTGGACTTCACAAACTGCAGGCCTGCACTTGCTGCTGGACAAGCTATTCTCATTTTCTTTGTTTTTGAACCCCACAGGCATCCCCGAGGGGGTCCGTGACCTGCCCCCAGGGACAGCCCTACCCCTGGAGTCCAACCTGGCCTTCATGAACGGTGTGAGCTTCACCAAGGGGTGCTACATCGGGCAGGAGCTGACGGCCCGCACCCACCACACAGGCGTCATCCGTAAGCGTCTCTTCCCTGTGAGGCTTGAAGGGCCCCTGCCTGCTGATGGCATCAGTCCCGGCACCTCAGTGACGGTGACTGCGACAGGACAGGCAGCGGGCAAGTTCAGGGCCGGCCAGGGACACGTGGGACTGGCTTTGCTGCGGTCAGAGACCATCAAGGGTCCTCTCCACATAAAGACCTCCGAGAGCCAACAGGTGGCTGTGACTGCCTCGGTGCCGGACTGGTGGCCCACAGCTCCCAAGTAGCCGGATGCTCTGGAGTTTCACTGCCCTTAGAGTTACCAGGTGCCTCTGAGCCGCTGCCAAGGTCTGCAACGCTGTGTGCTGTGCCCTGATGGGTATGAGTTCCTTCTCCTGTGGTGGCTTCCTGGACACACCCACTGGGAAAGTTCCATGTGTTCCAGGCTACTGATTGCCTGCCGCTTCCTGCAGAGGGTCCTACTCTTGTGGGCTCTCCTCTCCCAAGTGTGTGACTGAGAACAGAGTCACCATCCTGATGCTGGGAGAGGGAAGGGTCTGAGCTCCCTTTTGGACCAGATTCTGAATGGGATTTGATACAGTCCATGGGTCAAGGCAAGAGTGAAGCCTCTGTCCAGTGTCAGCTCCCCAACCCTGTTTCCCTTGGAGGAAGGTACTCTGTGTTTGCAAAATTACTGGGCCAGGAATGCAGGCTTTGTGTTCTTTTGAAACACATCTCAGGGCAGGAATTGTTTGGGTTGTGTGCACGGTGGGGAGGTTGATTCCCTTGGACTGGGACATGTGTTCTGTGAGCCACAGGGACTGCATGTCCACTGTCCCAAGGGCTCTTCTCACTCCTCAAAGTGAGCTGCTGTCTTTTCACACTCCCCAGGAAGCTCAGGAGGCATGGAGCCCAGGGCTCAGGTCCATCTGGGAGGAGCTTCTGTGTGGCTAACCTTTTTGCTGGTTTGGGCTGTCACTTTTATGTATACTTTTCGTGGGGAGTGACTTGCTGGGGGGTGCATACTTCCCGGAACCACTTTTTCTAACCTTTGTAATGTGAACTGGGGTCTTGCCACAAAACCTAAGGACCAGTAAAGTGTGATCTGTAAACAGCCCCTTGGGAACTCTGGTTTCATTTCGGGCAGGGCTGGTAGAACAGACCCATGGGATGGCTATCCCTGGAGATCATGAGCACACCAGATAAAAGTGTCCTATCTAGCCGTAGTTAGTCTTAAACTTGAGATTCTCCTGCCTTGGCTTCATGAGTGCTAGCTAGATTGACAGGCATGCACCGCTGTATTTTACAAGATACACCTGTGTCTCTCTTTTTCAAAAGATGTATTTTGTTTTCATGACTATATGTGTGTGTCTACGTATGCATAGGGATGTATGTCTGGGTGCCTATGAAGGACAAAAAAGGGTATCAGATACACTGGAGTTAGAGTAACAAGAGGTTCTGAGCTGCTGGACGTGCATGACGGGAACTGAATTTGGATCCCTGCAAGAGCAACAAGTGTTCTTAACTGCTGAGCCATCGCTCCAGACCCAATACATTTATTTCAGCAGAGTTCTATGGGCCATGCTGGACTGGCAGGAAGTGGGGCAGCCTCTGAGTCTGGCACAGGGAGTGGGTACCCAGGCTTCAGGATTAGGGTGGATAGCTCAAGATGAGACCACAGAGGGCTGGGGTGAGAATAGCCGGGGTAGTTATTCTGGAGCCAGGGACAGTGGGGACTTCTAAGAACTGTGACTTTGGAGGCTACCTAAGCTAGGATTCTAGGTGTACTCTGAACTCAAGTGCAGTTTTCAGCAGCTTGGTGTCCCCTGAGTAGACTGGTGAGTTGGGGGTGGCCTCCCTCTTAGGCAGGATGTGATGGGGGCACCCTGAATGACCTCACTCCTCATGGTACTGAATGGGTGGTCAGTGTTGGGGACAGGGACCTGGCAGAGACAACTTGAAGGATGGATTTCTTTGGCTCACGAGTTTAGGGGGTTGCAGTTCATAGTGGAGTTCATGGCAGTGGGGGTGTGGCAGAGTCCCTCACATGGTAGGGGCACCAGGAAGCCGAGAATACCCTTCAGAACAGGACAGACCTCACACTCCACAGGTTACACCACCTCCCAAGCAGCGCCACCAGCTGAGGACCACCATGAGGTCAAATGTGAGCCTATGGAGGACACTTCACATTCAAACCACCACCCTTGGGGTGCATACATAGGCTGTGCAGGTCTCAGCACGGCTGACAGACCCCGCCTGTCCTGGTCTGTGACTGCCTTGTGCCCTGTGACTGCCTCTCCACTCAGGAGTAATACTGCAGTTGTGTTGAATGTTGAGGTAAAAGATGAAATCAACTGTGCTCCGGAAGTTTGTGACTGCTGGGCTCCTGCTGACCCCACCTGGCAGCTTCTTTAATTGACATGACATAAATTGGTTTGCAGTCATGTGACTGGCTTTTGCCCTCTCAAACCTGATGGGGAGCTGTCCGTACAGGGATTGGTGCCTCTGGGCCTTGTCCCTCACACATTCCAGCTTTCAAAAGGAGGCCAGAAAGGTGCTAAGCAGTCCCATTGGGTAAGGAAAGGGCAAGTCCCCAAAGAAGTGGATGCTGCTTTGGGCTGAGGCGCTGCCTCATGACTGCTCGCCCGCTGCCTGATGTTGGGCTCTTACAATCCGTCTCAGAAGTTTAGAATAGCAGCCCCACACAGTAGAAGTGCGTTGGGCTGGTCTCCAGGGACCTCAGGGCCACTCTTAGTGATCCAGGCATGCGTTTGGTCTTCACATTCTCACAGGGATCTGCACAGACCCTGGTATAGACACTTGAAAACTGTTAACTGCTTTTCAGTGTATTTTGTAAAAAGCACAAAGCTGTTAAAAATAAACTGATTAAGAGAAAAAGGTGCAGCTGTTATTCTGGTTTATTTTTTCTTTCTCGAGTCAGGGTCTCTCTGTAGAGCTCTAATTGTCCTGGAACTCACTCTGTAGACCAGGCTGGCCTAGAACTCACAGAGATTCCCCAAGTGCTGGGATTAAAGGTGTATGCCACGAAGCCAGGCTTATTTTTGTTTTTTGAAAACCTTCTCCAAACCAGGCTTTGGGGAATGCATTCCTAGGATACAGGGTCCCAAAACTTTTGACACCACATTCCAAGGTAACTAGCTGTCTGTTCTGTTCTCTGGTAAGGTAGTAGTCAGGAGTGGCTTTGGAAAAGGCCCCTGGAACCTGTGAGGCCAGAAGGCAGGAAGGAGCAGGGATAAATTTACCTGTGCCAGGGCTACAAAGTGTGAGGGCACAGGTAATTTTAATGACTTTAGGGGGCTCAAGCTGTAGGGGTGGTACCCAATCACTGGGCACCTCGCTCCCCAGGAAGAGGTTGAGGCCTGCTTGCCAAGAGGGTGAGGGCAAGCTCCGAACTGAAGCCAGCCAGACTAGGAGCTGACTAGCTTGGGAAGAGCAGGCTCTTCCCAGCCAGGGAAGTTTCCAATGCCAGAACCTCACAGTACACTGGAAAAATACCACACATGCTTAATAGAATCCTAAGAGAAAGGGCCAGCAGAAAGACAAGTCCGCAAGTCTTAAGACGGAGTCACCAGGCACATCATATAAGATAAACATGTGGAATATATTAGACGTAAAGGATTTACATTTGAGTAAGAACAGGAGAGGGCCTGTTCATTAGCAGAGAATGAGGCGGGAGGGAGGGAGAGCCGTTAACAGGTACAAGGTCACAGCAGCTGAGACAAGCACATTCTCTTCTCTTACACAGAAGGGTGACCAGACAATGACACTGGTCATATCATTCAAAATAGCTGGAAGAGCGTTGTGGATGTTCTCATCACAAAGAAATGGTAACTGTGTGTGATGGTGTAACCCAGCCATCCTGGGATCATCTCGAGACAAATGCACGCACCATCACACTGGGCCCCTAAAGACACTTGATAATTAGCTGCCAGATTAAAAATAAACCGTGAGTGACACAGAGAAACCCTGTCTCGAAAAACAAAAAACAAACAAACAAACAAAAGAAAAGAAAACGTGAGAGAGCAAGGAGGATTACTGAATGGATCAAGGACAAGGTAAGGGTTGGGGATTTAGCTCAGTGGTAGAGCGCTTGCCCAGCAAGCACAAGGCCCTGGGTTCGGTCCTCAGCTCCACAAAAAAAAAAAAAAAAAAAAAAAAGGAAAAAAGGAAAAAAGGACAAGGTAAAAGTGGGATATGTCAAGCACATGTCTGAGGCTCTGGCACACTGGAGGCTGAGGCAGGAGGATCAGAATTCAAGGCCAGCAAGGGCTACCCAGACCCTGACTGGAAAAAAAAATGCCCCGCCTATAAGGAAGTCTTTGAGCATGTTTTCTGGAGAATTGGGAGCTGGGGACCACTGAGCCCCAAGAATGATCGTCCTCGAGCTAGGGTAGCAGACAAGGAAGACTGGAATACAGCACCCAGCAACGGGAGGGCAATTCCAGAAGCAGAGGACACTGGCAGGGATGTAAATTATATTGGTAAATTGTCAAGTGCTATATGCTGTTGAAGCTTGTTGAAAGTGGGTTCTTGTCCCCCCACCCCCCAGGGTTTCTCTGTGTAGTTTTGATGCCTTTCTTGGATCTTGTAGACCAGGCTGGCCTTGAACTCACAAAGATCCTCCTGGCTCTGCCTCCCAAGTGCTGGGATTAAAGGCGTGCGCCACCACCCAGCGAAAGTTGGTTCTTGGAGTCAGGAGGGTCCTCTTATCCATCTCAACTCCCCCACCCCCAGCTCCTTGTCCTGAGTTGGGTTGACCCCATGACTGTAAATGAGGAGAAAGGAAAACAGGAAACGGCAAAGGCTGAAGAAAAGCCAGAGGGTCAACCCTTTCCAACAGCCACCATTGTTTATGCTCTGAGAGGTGGGAGGTCCTGGCACCCTCCCCAGGGTGCCCTGTGGTTACCTCAGCTCCCACTCACAAGGAGCTCTGGGGTAAGCAGCCTCCCCATGGGTTCTTTGCCAAATCTCTCCATGGGGAAGATGAGTGGGGCAATGTGGCAGAACCAGCCAGGCTGTGTCACATGGGTACAGCTCCAGAGCTTTCTCTTGGGTCCCTCTAGTCCTGGCTGGCCACAGTCTCCAGGCTCAGTCTCTGGTGCCTCTATGGCCTGGTTTGCTTCAGGGCTAGGACATCCGGTTTGGAGACCAAGGTGGTGCCAGGTAGGTAATGTGAGGACCCCTGTCAGCTGCCCTGTGTGTGACAGGGACAGGCCCCACTCCTCACTGACGAGGAGGAAGCGAGTGGAGCCAGCAGGTCCTTGAGAAGTAGGAAGCCAATGGAACAATCACACAGAGGTGGCGGCCCTTCCAGAAGGGGCTCTGTTCCTTTCCTGCTCTTCTTTCTTGCTTGCCTTTTTAAAAAACAAAAGTCATAAAATCAGTACTGGCCTTGAAGTCAATATATAGCTGAAGATGACCTTGAACTTCTGAAACTCCAGAATCCACTCCTAAGCGCTGAGCTGACAGGTATGTACCACTGCACCTGGTTTGTGTGGCACTTTGTGAATGCTAGACAAACTCACTAGTTTCTGCCACCCTGCCAGCTGCCAGCCTGAGAGCAGATGGGCAGCCTAGCACCCAGCACAAGACAGACAGATGCGGCTGCAGAGTAGGTGAGGTTCACAGTGAATCCTGAGCTCCAAACCCACCATCCCCAAACAGTATGTGATGAGCTGTTTGTCTGGTTATTTGTAGCTATGGCTCCAAGTCCCCACCATTACCCCCCCCCCCCCCGCCCCCATCAGTCCTGAGCTGGGGTGGGAGGGGGTTGTTGCAGTTTCTGCCTGCTCAGATCATTACTTCAAGACATGTCAGGGTGGCATCAATCTAGCATTCTTGAGCAGGGAGCTGGTGTTGCTTCAAGGCCATGTTGGGGAAAGCCAAGGGTCTCAAGTTGTGTATTTTTTTTTAATATTGCAGGGAATATATATGAAACACACACATTATATAGGAAAATGCCAGGACACATGTGGAGGTCAGAGGACAACTTTTAGGAGCTGAGTCTCTCCTTGTAATATGGGTCACAGGAATCAAACTCAGGTTGTCAGGCCTGGCAGCTATTGCCTTTACCCACTGAGCCACCTCACCAGTCCTTCCTGTTGTCAATAATGCTGCCACGCGTGTGCAAGGACTGATTTTTGTATGGGCATTGCTAGTTTTTGGTGTTGAGCCATATCAAGCAGTTGAATTGATGAGTCGTATCTCAGAACTATGGCTTAATTCAGAAAAGATTTATTTATTTTTATTTCTTGTGTCTAAGTGTTTTGTCTCCATGTTTGTTTGTGCACCACATCATGAATTGCCCACAGAGGCCAGAAGAAGGCATCGGATTCCCTGGAACATGAGTTACAGATGATTGTGAGCTGCTATGCAAGTGCTGGGACTTGAACCCGGGTCCTTTGCAAGAGCAGTAAGTACTCTTAACTGATGAGCCATCTCTCCAGCTCCTGCTCTGTGTTTTGTTTATGATACTAAATTAGTGTCCTGTGTCTTTTAAAATAAATGATCATAAGTTGGGTGAAAATTCCTCTCAGGGATCCAAAAGCAAGTGTGGGCCTCGCTTGTGCTCTCTGAGAGGTCCCAGGGAGGAGCCTTCCCACCTGTCTCAGTTCTGATAGCCCTGGTGTCTACCTGCTGCCGCTGTATCACTCCAGCCTCTGCCTTCTGCTTACACGGGCATCTTCTTCTGAGTGATTTCCTCTCACATGGCGTCTGTGTGTGTCTGTAACTGTCTCTGTGTCCACATTCCCCACCCCAACCCTTTTTTTTTTTCGTTTTTCGAGACTGGGTTTCCTTGTGTAGTTTTGGCGCCTGTCCTGGATTTCGCTCTGTAGACCAGGCTGGCCTCAAACTCACAGAGATCCGCCTGGCTCTGCCTCCTGAGTGCTGGGATTAAAGGTGTGCACCACCACCGCTCGGCACATTTCCCCTTCTTATATGAACACCATTTAATGGACCAGGCCCACTCTACTGACCTTATCTTGACTGGATTGCTGCTGCCAAGACACTCTTTCTAAATAAGCTTCTATCCCAGGTTCTGGAGTGAGACTTGGGCATAGCCTTCTATTTATGTATGCATTTTAAATGTATGATTTGGTCTGCATGGACCTCTGCACGTTAGAAGAGGGCGTCAGATCCCATGGGGCTACAGTTAGAGACAGTTGTGAGCCACCATGTGGCTGCTGGAAATTGAACTCACGACCTCTAGTAGAGCAGCCGGTGCCCTTAACAGCTGAGCCATCTCTCCAGCCTGCAGCATAGCCCTTTGAGCGGATGCCCTCCATCCCATAATCTGTTGGAAGCAGCGGCCCAGCTGCTTCTTTTCTGAGAGAGCTGGTTGTCTAGCGCATCCTTCCCATTCCTCCACATGGATGGTTGGGTCTGAATGTGTGAGGGACAGTTCCCATCTCTGTACAGTTATCAATCTGTTTATCTGCCCATGAACACCAGAACGAGCAGTGCCAGAGCCTTCCGAATCAAAGTAGAGTGGCTTCCATCTGTCCTAACAGAGTAAGTCAAGTGCGTAAAGCTAGGTGATGTGTCTGACAAGGGATCTCTCAAAAGTCTCTGCCAGGGCCACAGCCCTGCTTACAGGCCACAGACACCTTACACAGAGGATACTACAGGGATGCCTCCCACAACTATGGCTCAACCTCAGTGGACCCCACCTTTGTTCCTGATCCTCATGGCCCCGGGTCCTTCTTTCAGAATAGCTGATGTGATCCCCCTCGGTTCACTTTTTGGAGCATCCTTTCTTCTCTGCCTCCTGAATCTGCCTGTTTACCACAACATCCTGTTCCCATGCTGTGCTCTGCACTCCCTGATAAGCTTAGTCTTCAGGCGCCCCCTAAAGTCTCTGTGGTTGTTAGGTTGGCACTAGTTAGCAGAGGCTAGGGGCTGTGGAGATGGCTTAGCCAGGAAGGTGCTTTCCATGCCAACATGAAGACCTGAGTTCAGATCCCAAGCATCTATATAAAAGGGTGTGCATGGCTACCCATACCTGTGATCCTCGCACCAGGGAACTAAAGAGTGTAATTCTTGAGGTTTGTTGACCAGCTGATCTAACTGAATTGGTCAGCTCCAGGATTAATGAGGGACCTTGTCTCAAAAAATAAGGTGGACAGCAGGTGGTGGCAGTGGATGCCTTTAATCCCAGCACTCAGGAGGCAGAGGCAGGTGGATCTCTGAGCTTGAGGCCAGCCTGGTCTACAGAGTGAGTTCCAGGACAGCCAGGGCTACACAGAGAAACCCTGTCTCCAGAAACAAAGTAACAGCAACAAAAAAGGTAGAGAGTGATAGAGGAGACATTCCCCATAGACCTTTGGCCTCCTTATACTTGCACACACAGGTGCATGTGCACTTGTGTATACCAGTGTACACACACACACACACACACACACACACACAAGCCCTGGCTGCTGGAGAGTGAGCTAGTGATTGCCACATGGAGGTCCCAGGCACCTCTGTGGTGTGTCTACAGTTGATTTTGTCTGAGGCACCCCTCAGCCCAGCTATGGGACAAGAGACAAGCACCGGAGGTGGAATGACCTGATGCTGGCTAGAACCTGATGTCCGGAACATTAAGTCTGGCACTTGAAGCTCTTCTGAGAGATCAGAGACCCAGGTTGTTTCTGAGTCACTTTGGAGGGCAAGGGAGTAGGAAGTGCCACGCTCTAACCATGATGGAATTGAAAGGTTGCCAAATTAATTCACTCAGTTAATTGTGGCTGTCAATCTCTGTCCTAGGAATCTGTGCAGCCCTACCCTTAGCAGCTGTTGGGGTGGAAGGTGGCACCCTCTTCCATGACAGCTCCTAGTTCCACTGACCCTAATTTTAAATTATGACTTGGGGAGCAGTGCCTGGTCCTGATGCAGCCGAGGCTGGTGCTGATGCAGCCGAGGCTGGTCCTGATGCAGCCGAGGCTGGTCCTGATGCAGCCGAGGCTGGTGCTGATGCAGCCGAGGCTGGTGCTGATGCAGCCGATGCTGATACAAGGCCTCCTGTGGTTTGTCTCCCTTGGACACGGTAGAAAGGTTTTCCACAAACCCTTTCAAAGCCTTGCCACATTCTTTTGTCTAAAGAATTTTTCTTGACATTTGTTGGATTTTGACATAAGATGTCATAACTTGACATAAGATGGATTTTTTTTTTCATTTTTTTTGGGGGGACAGGGGTTCTCTATGTAGTTTTGGTGCCTGTCCTGGATCTCACTCTGTAGACCAGGCTGGCCTCGAACTCAGAGATCCGCCTGGCTCTGCCTCCCGAGTGCTGGGATTAAAGGCGTGTGCCACCACCGCCTGACCAAGATGGATTCTTAATGGCCTGCGTTTCCTTAAAGTTGCTTAAACTCCTAGACAAGCCTTTCCTCGTGGACCACTTCACCAGGCTGCATGGTCATTTTCAGATTCTGCGCTTAGTCCTCACACAGAATTCCTCCTGGATATCACAAGAAAACAGATCCAGGAGGAAATCTGCAGAACTCACTCAAGAACCTCAGAATCCTCACCAGTGGGATGTCTCAAGTGTCTCTCAGGGTCAGCATCATTTTATGCAAATTGCCTTTATTTGAATGCTGTGATTTAGCGTTTTTCAAAGATTCCTGCTTTTCGTTCTGGTGTGTGGTTATTTCCATTTAATTGGAAGATTTCCTCCGGGAAGGAGGGGTGGGGGAGATTCCTAAATCAGGAAGCTAAGACATCTTAGATGGCTTGCAAGTCCCCTCCCAAAGGTCAGATACACAGTATAAGTTACATGTACAGTTGCTGGAGGAGGGGGCTCCAGGGGTGCAGCTTGGAAATAGTTACCCGAACTGTGATGGGCTTTTCAGGGATGCAGGCTTCTCATACTGTGATGGGCTTTTCAGGGATGTAGGCTTCTGTGAGCCATTCATGCTCCTGTGAATAACCCATTGAACTCATTGTTTCCCCAAGATACAACTGGGTGAATGGTTCCTTGGTCTGTCCTGGGTGCCCCATCTGGGGTGAACAGACATTTGTTCACATCTCCCCGGGCAAAGTCACAGAGCAGGTTGCTGTAAAGAGGGCAAGGATGGCTTGTCCTTTCCCTATGAAATCTGTAGCTCACTGCCCCTGCCCAGGTTAGGTTATGACAGGTTAGGCAGTTACACACACAGAGACAGAGGGACTCTAGATGATCTATCACATTTAATTTTGTTTTAATAAAAAAGTTTAAGAACTAAAAAAATAAAGTGCCTCTGTGTGTGTGTGTGTGTGTGTGTGTGTGTGTGTGTGTGTGTGTGTGTAAAATGTGGAGATCAGATGTGGTGATATATTGTGTGCCCTAATAAACTTGTCTGAGGATCAGAGGACAGAGCCAGCCACTAGATTAGACATAGAGGTCAGGCAGTGGTGGCACACACCTTTAATCCCAGCACTTGAGATCTCATGCCTTTGCTTGGAAAGCACACACGCCTTTAATCCCAGGAAGTAATATGGCAGGGCAGAAAAAGGTATATAAGGCATGAGGAAACAGGAATTCTCTCTTTAGGCTGAGAATTTCGAAGAGGTAAGAACTAGTGACTGGCTGTTCTGCTTCTCTGATCTTTCAGCTTTCACCCTGATATCTGGCTCTGTGTTTTTTTTTTTTTTTATTAAAAGACCATCTAAGATTCAAACAGCAATCAGAGGACAATGTCCAGGAGTCTGTGCTCTCCTTTCCACCATGTGGGTCCTGGGAATCAAACTCAAGCTTCTCAGCCTTGCAGCAGGTGCTTTTACCTGATGAGCTACTTGCCAGCCCAAGAAAAAAAAATTATTACTATTCTGTTTTAAAGTTAATTATTATTTTAATTATACAAATGTATGTGGTCTAGTGTGATGATTTGACTCATGAGGACAGTGTGTAGTGATCAAATTGGGTGGTTAACATTTCTGTGTTTCCTCATCTGTCTTCTGGCTGCCAACCTCCTTCAGCTTTCCTCGTATGTGACAACTTGTTTTGTCACACGTGTTGATGTGTTTAATGGTGTCTTTCATTGTACTAAGTCTCAGTTTACTTTCTTTGTTCAGCATATTCTTTATTTCTTTAGGTTGCATACTTTCAGTCTATCTACAGCTTCACCGATTGTTCCAATACATAAAATCTCCCACTGAACCCTTTAGTGAATGTGTTATTTTAGTTGCTGGACATTTTACCTCCAGAGTTGACACCTGCTTTCTTTCTTTCTTTCTTTCTTTCTTTCTTTCTTTCTTTCTTTCTTTCTTTCTTTCTTTCT
>CABHPP010096503.1:0-14170 GCA_902168425.1 Peromyscus attwateri | reverse complement strand
TCTTTCTTTCTTTCTTTCTTTCTTTCTTTCTTTCTTTCTTTTCCATTTTGAGGCAGGGTCTCTCTGTGTAGCTCTGGCTGTTCTGGAACTTGCTTTGTAGACCAGACTGTCCTCAAGCTCAGAGATCTTCCTGATTAAAGGTGTGTAACATCACGCCCAGCTTTTTTTTTTTTTTCCCAAGACAAGGTTTCTGTGTAACCCTAGCTGTCCTGGAACTCACTTTGTAGACCAGGCTGTCCCTGAACTCACAGAGATCTGCCTTCCTCATCCTCTTCCTCCTTCTTCTTCCTCTTCCTGTCCTCCTCCTCCTTCTCTTCTCTCCTCCTCTGCTTCTTCTTCTTCTTGTTGTTGTTCTTCTTCCTCCTCCTTCTCCTCCTCCTTCTTCTCTTCCTTCTCTTCTCCCTCCTTCCCCTTACTCCCTCCCTCCTTCCTTCCCTCCCTCCCTCCCTCCCTCCCTCCCTCCTTCCCTCCCTTCCTTTCTTTTTAGAAAGGATCTCACCATATAGTCTTGAATGGTCTGATACTTGATAAGTGTACCAAGCTGGTTTCAAATTGACAGAGATCTGCCTGCCTCTGTCTCCCAAGTGCTGAGATTAAAGGCCTGCACCACCACTCCTGACTTGTTTTTACCTTATCTCTGTGTGTGTGGGCTTGTGTATATGATAGCTCTTTGAGATTCTGATCACATAGCCATGATGATGAGTGATGTTAAACATGTTTCCAGGTACCTACAGTTTTCATGTCCCTTGTCCATTTAAAAATCACGATTATTTGGGGTGTAGAACATAATGGTTTGGTAGACATTGTGAATTAATTACTGGCTAAGGTCATTAAAACATCTGTACCTCACAGTTACTTTTCTGTATGTGGTGAGGACATGTAAGATCCAATTGCTTAAGTAAACCACATTGTGATGCTATTGAAAAAGACTGGATAAGTGAGACAGTTAATGAGCTTGAACTGTTTAGGAGGCCCCCAGGCAGTGGGACCGGGACCTGTCCTTAGTGCATGAGCTGGCTTTCTGGAACCTAGGGCCTATGCTGAGACATTTTGCTTAGCCTTGGTGCAGGGAGGAGGGGACTGGACCTGCCTCACCTGAATCTACCGACTTCTTCATCTGAAATTAACTCCAGTTCAAGGAACCATAGGACCATCTCCCTGTTCTCAAGGAGGTAACGTGTGCTGTTTTTCTTGGCAAAACACCCTGTTTGTCCTATTTCAGCAAGGCTGCGCAAAACAAGTATGCACTTTTGACCCATTAGACCAAGATGGAGTCACTAAAGCTCCCACAGGGCATTTACTTCCTATGTTGGGAACATGTGTTTGCCAGGTGTGTGACATCCATGAGGCAACCAAGCCCTGGAATGCTTCCCAAATAAAGTCTCCAGAATGGGACTAAACACGAGCTGCTCCAGAGTACACAACTCCTTCACAGACACCCAGCACTCAACGTGTTTCATAAGACTTACATGTAGGGCTGGAGAGATGGCTCAGCGGTTAAGAGCACTGGCTGCTCTTCCAGAGGTCCTGAGTTCAATTCCCAGCAACCACATGGTGGCTCACAACCATCTGTAATGAGATCTGGTGCCCCCTTCTGGCCTGCAGGCATACAGGCAGACAGAACACTGTATACATAATAAATAAATCTTAAAAAAAAAAAGACTTACATAGTAATAAAGTGCTCCAGTAACCCTGGAGATCAGATTCTTTGGTTTCTGCCTAAATTTATTTCTTTACCCCAGTGTCTTTACTGAGCTGTAACTCATAAAGATCACATGCGAGCATACCCATCATGTTTTCTGCTCTGCACATGGGGGCACTTTAGGTGGATTCTCTGGGAATTGAAGTAGACGTACCGTACAGTTTTATTAAGGTGGACACTGGGCTGTGTAATAGTCACAGAATTTACTCATCCTTTTTATCTTTTGCACATTTTGGTCTGTATCTCTTCATTTTCTTAAAAAGTTAGAAATATATCCACCGTTAGTCCAGCAATGCCTCTCCTGGGGATATAGTCAGACAAAAAGAAATGAGTCTGAGAGGCCTCTACACTCCTGTGTGGGCGGCAGCATGATCACAGCAGCCAAGGAACAGAAACAACCAAGCGTTCATCAACTGACCAGGGATAAAAAAGTGTGTCTGTTGTTATTTGCTACCCTTGGGGAGTTTGCTCCAGGACCCCCTTCCCCACCCCACTGATGCACAAATGTTCAAATCCTTGATTCAAAATGGCTTAGGGATTGCAAAGAACTTCCATATACCCTCCTTTCCCTCCTGGTTCCCTTCCTCACTCCCCCCTCCTTCCTTCCTTCTTCTTTCCTCGGCTTTTTGATACAGGGCCTTACAACATAGCCCAGGCTAGCCTCACACTCCCAGTCAGTCCTCCCGCTTCAGCCTCCTAGTGCTGGAATTACAGCTCTGTGCCGCTACATCCAGCTTCTCTCCTGTAACTTAATTCATCTCTGGCTGACTGGTAATGCCTAATACAGTGTAAGAGCTGTGTAAATAGCTGTCTGTTTAGCTTAGAAATGAATGACAAGAATAGTTCATACATGTTCTGTAGACCAGATTGGCCTCAAACTCAGCGAGATCCACCTGCCTCTGCCTCCTGTGTGCTGAGATTAAAGGTGTGCACCACCATAGCCAGCTTTTTGGGATATTTTCAGTCTGAGTGTGTCTGAATCTGAGGATAAGGAATCCAAATATTAAATGGGGGTTCAATGCACTCACAGAGTGGCATGCCATTCTGCCTAATACAAAATTCCTGTTATTATTGAGTGTGTGGATGGAGGAGGATACAGAATGGCAGATTCTGAATCTCTCACTCAAATGTAGAATAATTAAAAAAAAAAAAGCAAAGTAAGTGCTAGGGGCTGGCAAAGGGGCAACGGGGAGAGCTGGGGAGGGAGGATGGGCTTGGATTTTGCATGTGTGTTATTCAGGCTCAGCATTGGTGTGAATGTCCTTGCTGGGGCAGAGAAGTGGCCAGGCTCCCGACTAGACAGACAGAAGCACAAATGCACAGAGAAAGAGAGGTGACCCACATGCCGAGGACACAGAAGGGTGCAAGCCACTGCAAGTGTTAGCTCCCCGGCAGGAAAGGGCAAGGGCAGTTCCTCGTTCAAACAGACCTGTCCAGAAAGGGAGCTTTGAGGAGAGAATGTGGGGGAAGGGGCAGAGCTGCGAAGGGGAGGGGTTACAGAGAGAGGAGCACAGAGAGGGAGGACACAGTCAGAGAGGAGGAGGAGGAGGAGGAGGAGTCGGCTAAGAGGGAGGAGGGGGGCTGGAGAGATGGCTCAAAGGTTAAGAGCACTGGCTGCTCTTCCAGAGGACCTGAGTTCAGTTCCCAGCATCTATAATGGGATCTGGTGCCCTCTTCTTGTTGCAGGTACACATGCAGGCAGAACACTGTGTACACAATAAACAAACAAACAAACAAATAAAAAGAGAGGGAGGAGGAGCTGCAGAACAGGAGTCCAGGCCTTGTAGAAAGCCATGGTTGATTCACTTTGGGGCTGTGACACCAGGGCCATGGTCCTGTTTGCCCTTCAGTCTCTGCCTTTGTCTCATAGTTTGTGTGCCCCACAGCCCTGTGTGTGTAACTACGCCATCAGGGTCCACATACTGCCTCTCAGTCTGTGTGTGCCCACCAAGTGGAGGACTTTCACTCTTACGGCCCCTTTCCCATGCCTGTTGTCTGGGGCATACAAGCAGGTGCTTCAGCTCCCTGGCCGCTGTGTCCCCTTCAATTCAGTGAGCCGCTCTCCTTAAAACCACCCCGCTGTGAAAGTCCCTGGAAGTACATTCCTGTGGGACTTGGTATTTACCTGTGGGTTTGGAGTCAGAAGAATCTGCTTCTCTATTACATTCCACGAGGACTGGAGAGACTCGGGGAACAGTTGTTTTGTCAAAGGATGCAAGCAAGGAATGGGACAGATGCTGGGCTGAGCATTGAGTCCCCTTGACTTTGATGTGTAGAAGATACATAGGTCTGCAGGGGCCATTGAAGCATCAGGAAGCTTTGGTGCAAGCATCACCATAGACTCAGACCCAGGTGGGAGACAGAAAACCCAGCCCCAGTGGTACTTCATGGATGAGCCAGTGAGGTAAAGGTGAAGACCACCAGTAGCCCAGGAGTTAAGAGGAGCTGGGCCTGGTTCCATGTACTTGAAATCCCAGCACTCAGGAAGCTGAGGCAGGAGAACCATGAGTGAGTTTAAGGCCAATCCAGGCTACAAAACGAAACCCTGAATGGTATCATCCAAGCAAAAGAAGATCCAACTTTCCCAGGAGGCCCTGGAGGCAGCCAGGGAGCTAGATGTTTCCTCTGTCCTTCCATGCATGCCCTGGGAGGGCGTGAGGCATGTATGCCTCCACATAAGACAGTGTCTCTATACCCCCCCCCCCACATACATGTGAACTAACACTTGTGCAGACATTTACACACACACACATCCGTAAGAGCACATATGAGTGCATCAGCCATGGCTTTTCAGGGTCTTGCTCCTGGGCCTGGTGTCTTCTATTTCTTTCTTTCCTCATTGAGATCAGGTGCTATCTCCTTTGAAATTCACACGCTAAAGCCCCTCCCCTGTGGTACTCATGTTAGGGGTGGGGCTTTTGGGGGGTGATGAGGCCATGAGAAGGGAAACTTGTGAGTAGAATGAACGTACCTATACAGGGATCCCCGGGAGTGCTCTTGCCTTCTATGTCAGGTAAGGATTGGGGATACTCGTCGGAAGAGGGCCCTCACCACAGGCTCAGAGTGCAGGCTGGACCACAGAACCCTGGCCTTGGTTCCAGAATAGGAGTCAGACTGGACGTATGAAGTAGTTCCCAGCCTACATCTGGCTGACTCTTCCCCTAGGTCCCACACACTGGCAGGTGGGGGACAGCTAGAGAGTGTGTGACACACAAGAGACAAGCTTTCATTCCCCATGTCCTTAAATGGGGTCCACAGGGAGAGCTGTATGCCTTCCTCAATACCGGCTCCTTAAGGGCCAGGAAAGACCAAGGAGCCCACAAGATACCCCCCAACCCCAGGCTCGCCTGCTGCCAGCTCATCTTCTCCCTAGACGGGATCTTCTCTGGGTTTGGGGGAATGGGCAGTCCTGCTCAGGACACAAAGCAGTAGGTACCACCCAAGTCCATGCTGGGAGAATGAACAGCCCTGCCTGGGGCGTGAAGGCGCTGTCAATGCTCAGCTCAACCCCAGCCTCAGACCCCTTGTCCCTGGCTAGGTTGGTTCTTATTAGGGTTCCACTCTCATTTAAGGTCACCACAGACCCAAGACAGCCTGAGCATGGCACAGAGACCAAGGTTGCCTGGGTCACAGATGTGGACATGGCAGAGTCAGGGATCAGTGTATGGTTAACAGCTGTCCCCTTATACCGCTGGGTTCCAGGAGGGCCAGGTGGGGAGCAGAGCAGGTTGTTCCAGTCCCCTTGGAGTGAACTTGATCCTTCTTAGGGCAGACGTGGGTCCTTGGCTTTTCTTGGGTGTCCATGGGTTCCTTTAAAGTACACCTGGGTCTTTGGGTTGGTTTATGTCCCCTTGGACTGATCTTTGACCCCTGTGTGGTCTTGTGGTTCCTTAGATGTAGACCTGGTTCTGTGTGGTGGTCCTGGGTCCCCTTCATGGTCAGTGCCAACTTTTGCCTTGAGGACTGCTTAGTAGATCCTTCCGACACCGTCCTGGGACCCTCCACTCTGTCCCCCACCACACCCCACGATGCTGGTCTGAGGAGAGCCGCCCACACTGTGGGAGGACACAGGCGTCTTCCTGCTCCTGACCACCTGCCCTTTGCCTCCTTGGGGCTGAGGGTGAAACTGAATCCTGGACAGTGACACCAGCGCTATTTTGGAGCTAGGCTGGGCTGGGCTGACCAGAAACGGGGGTGGGGCAGGGGCGGGCCCAGCCTTCTTCAGCTGACAGCCTCTGCCTGTCCTTTCGTCCCTGTCCAGTCTGAGGACCGGCTGGAGTGTGGGCTGCTGGGTGGGAACCACGTCGGCCTGGGCCCCAGGAAGGAGGCAAGACCCAGCAGCCCCCAACTCACCACCTGTGCCCCTTGCCTGGGCTCTGCCCCAACCCCTGGTAGACACAGGTGAGGAGGCAGAGCTGCCTGGAGGGCCGACTTTTGCTCCTGGAGGTCAGATGGGCTGAAGGTCATGGTGTTCGGTGGAACTTGGGAACCTTAGGGGTCTGGTCAGCCTGGGCCCCTCCCTGAGAAGGGAGTGGGCTGGATGCCAGATCTGGGCCCTTCTGTGACTCTGGGTTGAGACCTCAGAATGGGAAGGGGCAGTTTGCCCTTAGGGATCTGGGAGGGCTGGGGCTAGCACTGTGCAACCCCTGGCCGGGTTACCCCCTAGTCTTCCTGTTGCCTGGGGGTCTGGCGGCCCTGCCCCCAGCTCTTCCGAGATGGATGCCCGCTGACAGCTGGGGCTATTTTGGGCCTGTTGGCTCAGTGGAGGGGACAGCCAGAGGGGCACTGACACTTGACTCCAGGAAAGAATTTCCCGGGGAGCGGGGGAAGCCACAGCCCTGGGGTCTAAGGTGAGGCTGAGCTCAGGGGCTGCCCTTGGAAATCTGCTCTAGAAGGGCATGGGGGCCCCAGGCCTGCTGGTTCTGCTCTTGGAGTGGTGGAGAGGAGAAAGGGGGCCAGCAAGGTGGAGTTCCAGAGGGGATAGCCTCTGCTTCTGGCCAGTGTCTGTGTGTCACCTCCCACTTGGTTCATACTGGTCCACCCTGCAGGAAACAGAGTAGCCAAGTTCTGTTAAGTTGTGGAGGGTGTGAGTGGTGTGGCCAATTCTATGAGCCAGGGGCAGGGGCTCCTGCAGACCCACCCTAGGCAGTTGCAGGGGGGAGGAGGGGTCCAAAGCACCTGCTGGGTTGGAGACGTCCTCTAAGGGTTGAGGAAGAGCTGACTTCCGAGGAGGAAGAGGATTCTGTGAGAGGCTGGGGATGACCGACCACCTGGACCCTCCTGCTTAGGACATATGTCCAGCGCCTCCAGCCCAAACCAGGCGAGAGGAGGGGCCTGTCTGGGATAGACTTCCTGAAGCTTCTGTCACAGTCTCGGTTTCCTCATCGGTAGGGAAGAGAACAGATCCTCAGTTCTGGAAGCCCTTCTCTGGCCTAAGACCTGCTTGTCAGGGTGGCCGAGTGGCTCTGAGGCTGTCATTGTGACCCAGTGATAGTGACCAGTGCCTTGGTGTGAGACTGACTGGTAACAATTGTGGAAAGAATGCAGGCCTTGAGCAGACAGTGAGACCCAGGGGCACCATCATGGGAGCTTAGGAGAACTCTAGTCTTCAATCACTCTTGAATCTCCAGGGCCTGTGGACCTGCTGAGGCTGGGTCCAGCTCCCCTTAAACGTGTGTGTGGGAGGCTGTTTGCATATTCTTGTTCACGTGTTTCATGCTGGGCCACCCCAGGCTATGCATAGGATAGTGGGTAGAGTCATAGGGTGCCCTGCCATGCTTCGGGGGGAACCTGCAGACTGAGTATGGAGGGTAGAGAGAGCTCTGACACAAGGACCCTGGTACTGATGTCAAGGCAGACCTTCTATGGGACAGATGCTGAAAGGCATCTCCAGGGGCTGGACTTGGGCCCCGGTTAGTGCTGCCTGACGGCCCTATGCTAACCTTAAGAGACAAGGCCTGTTTGTGGGTGGGGGACAGAGGTGCTGACTGGGCAGTGAGTCAGCAAACTGGCCAGTGCAGCCCAGCCCTGGTCCAGAATCAGCCTCCTGGAAGAGGATTAGGGGGATTAGCTACCTGAATCACAGGACTGGGAGCTGGAGGGTCGGGGAATATAAACCCATCAACTGGCCGGTCCCCTATCAGGCAGCTCAGGCTGAGAGATTGGTAAAGCAGAGCAGGTGCAGAGGCTGTGCTGAAGGTCTCTGCACTGGGGTGCTCATGTCTGCCGGGGGTGGAGGAGGTTAGCCTGCTGAGCCAGCCATGGTGCCCACTGTTCTTATATAAGACCCGGTGCAGGCAGGTAGTCCCGTCCACTCACTGGATCAGTGGCTGGTTGGCTGGGGCTAAGCCTTGATTGGGCAGAGGCCAGTGTTATCTGGGTGCCGATGATTCCTAGGACGACTGAGGCATGCAATCTCATTCTTGCAGGGGGTCCAAGTTGGCAGGACCATGCTAAGGACCGAGTAGTGACAAGGCCATTGGGCCCCAGGCTAGCTTAGGCCCAGCTGGGCCCCAGCTCTTCTGGAGAGAAGCTGGCTGTCCTGGCCCCAGACTGTAGGGACCCTCCTGCCATCCTTTGCAGCCATTGACTGCACTGTTGCCACACCCTGCCCTTACTTGGGGCCAGGCTTTCCCTGAAGACTGGCAGTATGAGGGCAGACAGGTTCAAGTGAGTATGGGGCTACCTTCAGCCCAGCGGGTGAGGGCACTTGGGTTAGGATGAGCTCCACTTCAGGTGGGGGTGAGGGTTCCTTTCCTTTTCTGCTGGTTGAAGAACATGTCCCCTTGGGAGTCAAGAGGACTTGCTGGTTTGGGTAGAGAGACTGGAGTTGGGGGTAGAGCGGAAGTACATCAGGTAATTAAAGATGCGAGACTTCCAAGTCACAGAAAAGGGCTAGTCTGAACTGCTGGACTTCGGAGCCACTACGGTGGCTCGGGGGGTGGAAGGGAAAACGAGACTTGCGGAGGAGGCAGCCCGCGTGGAGGTGCCCGTTTGGTTGAATTGGGGTTTCCCGTTAACACTGGTAGACAAGGAAGAGGGCCGAATGTGGCACAGGCGACTGGCTCATCTCAATAGCATCATGACCTTCATCTTCGCCTTTTGTAGACCCCCAACCCTGCTGCCACCATGGACCACTCCTTCAGCGGAGCGCCCCGCTTCCTGACGCGGCCAAAGGCTTTTGTGGTATCTGTGGGCAAGGATGCCACCCTGAGCTGCCAGATCGTGGGTAACCCCACGCCACATGTGAGCTGGGAGAAGGACCGGCAGCCAGTGGAGGCAGGAGCACGCTTCCGCCTGGCCCAGGACGGGGATGTGTACCGCCTCACCATCCTGGATCTGGCGCTCGGTGACAGTGGGCAGTATGTGTGTCGCGCGAGGAACGCCATCGGGGAGGCCTTCGCCGCCGTAGGCCTGCGAGTGGACTCGGAGGGCACGTGCGCCGAGCAGGCGCCCCACTTCCTGCTGCGCCCCACCTCCATCCGCGTGCGCGAGGGCGCAGACGCTACCTTCCGATGTCGCGTGGGCGGCTCACCACAACCCGCTGTGAGCTGGTCCAAAGATGGGCGGCGCCTGGGCGCCCCCGACGCCCCCCATGTGCGCGTGGAAGATCACGGCGACGCCAGCGCGCTTCGCATCCGGTCGGCACGGCCTCGCGACGGTGGCACCTATGAAGTCCGAGCCGAGAACCCGCTGGGTTCCGCCAGCGCCGCCGCCGCGCTCGTGGTGGACTCGGATGCCGAGGCTGCCGGACCACCCGGAGCCTCCACCGCCTCGCTCCTGGCGCATCTGCAGCAGCGGCGCGAGGCCATGCGCGCAGAGGGCGTCCCCCCCTCCCCACCCGGCGCCGGCACACGCACCTGCACGGTGACCGAAGGCAAACACGCGCGCCTCAGCTGCTTTGTGACCGGCGAGCCCAAGCCCGAGACAGTGTGGAAGAAGGACGGGCAGCTGGTGACCGAGGGCCGGCGCCACGTGGTGTATGAGGATGAGCAAGAGAACTTCGTCCTTAAGATTCTTTTCTGCAAGCAATCGGACCGTGGCCTCTACACTTGCACAGCCTCCAACCTCGTAGGCCAGACCTACAGCTCCGTGCTGGTGGTCGTGCGAGGTGAGCAAACTAGCCCCCCTACACATGCGCAGGGGTGAGGCTCTTTCCCGACTCCCCACAACCTCGTGCATTCACCTGAGAGCCAGCTGCGGTCCTGGGTGATAACCTGGTCCAAAGATCGGCTAGGGTTGGGTGGCTGCATCCTGGGTTGGAGGCCTGGGCGGCTCTGGTTCCTCAAAATGAACAGGCGATGATGGCTCCTGGCTCGAACCACCGTAGGGAACCGTAGTACCAGTCACCATCCCTCCACACCCCTGCCTCAACAGCTCACATATCCCCTGCTGTTCGCTCTTTCGTGCTCCACTTTCTCCTTCTCTTACTCCCCACTCTGTTTCTTCAACTCACCTATCCGACCCTGCACCCTCTCCACTTTCGGTCCCTTGGTCCGCTGTGTCACACCCCCAAACCCCGTCGGCCCCTCTCCCGCAGAGCCGGCGGTGCCCTTCAAGAAGCGGCTGCAGGACCTGGAGGTGAAAGAGAAAGAGTCTGCCACGTTCCAGTGTGAGGTGGCGCAGCCGGCCACGGAGGCGGCGTGGTTCAAGGAGGAGACGCGTCTGTGGGCCAGCGCCAAGTACCGCATCGAGGAGGAGGGCACCGAGCGCCGGCTGACCGTGCGCGACGTCTCGGCGGACGACGACGCGGTGTACATCTGCGAGACCACAGAGGGCAGCCGCACCGTGGCAGAGCTCTCGGTCCAAGGCAGGCGGGGCGGGGGTGGGCGGGGCCAGGCGGGCAAACGGGCTTGGGAGCAGAGGTGGCCCACCTAGATCCAAGGGTGGAGTCAACTGTGTGTGGGAAGGAAGGCGGGTGAATAGGACTGAGGTGAGAGGGACCGGG
Source organism: Peromyscus attwateri (assembly GCA_902168425.1). Lineage (NCBI taxonomy): Eukaryota > Metazoa > Chordata > Mammalia > Rodentia > Cricetidae > Peromyscus > Peromyscus attwateri. The sequence goes on along the minus strand of CABHPP010096503.1, from coordinate 3,521 downwards.
CAGAGGGGCCAGGATGAGGGAAAGGCAGGGGGAGGGGCAGAGGGGGTGTGGGGTGTGGGGTGGGGTCGGGGTCGAGCAGAGTGTGATGGGTCAGGTTGACAAGAGGCTGCTTGCTCCTGCATTGGGGAGATAGGCTGAGGTCCGAAGACAGGGAGGAGGGTGCAGGTGCACAAGAGGCGAGTCAGTAGGTGGGGAGGTTCTAGGGCACAGAGGTGTGTAGTGTGACCTGGGGCTGGGGCTCCGGAGAGTTGAGGCTGGCGGCATTTAGAGGGAGGCTAGGGTTCGAGTGAAACCGGGTTCTGGAAAGGCAGGGGGCCAGAAGGTAGGGTTGGGCAGAATGGGTGTGTGTGTGTGTGTGTGTGTGTGTGTGTGTGTGTGTGTGTAAGAGTGAAGCCGGTGGGAGAATGGGGCTGGATGGGTAAGAAGACGAGCCGGAGGCCACACGAGTAGGGGGTGTGCGAAAGGAGTATGGGGTGCACAGGGGGCTTGTCTCAGCCTCTTGGCAATCTTCCCACTCCAGGGAACCTGACCAGAAAGCTGCCCCGGAAGACGGCAGTGCGCGCTGGAGACACAGCCATCTTCTGGGTGGAGCTAGCTGTCCCCGAGGGCCCTGTCCAGTGGCTGCGGAACCAGGAGGAGATGGTGGCAGGGGGCCGGGTGGCCATCACTGCAGAAGGCACGTGCCACACCCTGACCATCTTCCAGTGCACCTTGGAGGACATGGGTGAGGTGGCCTTTGTGGCTGGTGGCTGCCGGACGACCACCCAGTTCTGCGTATCAGGTAAGGGTTGGAGGAATGGCCTTTGGGTGGCCCCTCCTGCCAGGGACACAGCTGTGCCCCTGACCTCCCCCCGTGCTGTGGGCTCCCCTTGCCAGTGGAGGTCCGAGGGTGGCAGAACATTGTGGTGGTGAGTCCTCCACTCCAAGCTCTTCTCTTGGAGGGACCTTCCTACTGCAACTAGGTGGCAGCGGGTCTGGAGAGGGACTTCTGAGCCCGCTGAGGGTGGGTGGTACCATCCCATCCACCAGAGCAGTGCCCAGGGAGGGACTCGAGTTCTGTCATTCCCTTTCTGGGTGACCCAAGGCTGGGGGAGGGGAGCTCCCAGTTAGTGAGCTCAACCTATCTTCCACACAGCGCCCAGAAGGCCACCCCTGTACCCCCCTGCTGACCCTGTGGTGAAGGCCAAGACAGAGAGTTCTGTGACCCTCAGCTGGTCTCCACCACCCCACGGGGACCGCCCTGTCACCATTGATGGTTATGTGGTGGAGAAAAGGAGACTTGGTGCTTATGCCTGGAGCCGGTGTCATGAAACGGAATGGCTGGCCACAACCGAGTTTACCGTGGCTGGTGTGGCTGAGGAGGGCGACTTCCAGTTCCGAGTGTCAGCCATCAACCACTTTGGCCAGAGCCCTTACCTTGAGTTTCCAGGGACCATCCACTTGGGTGAGTGAGACCATCTAGTAACGTCACAGGGGGCTGCCACCTGCCCTTGAGTTACCTGACCCCCAAGCATAGTTCTGCCTCCAGGGGAGCCAGGATGATCTTAAGGGGACTTGCTATGTGGGTTGGGGGATGTTGAAGCCTCCTTATGAAGGAGGAGGAATCCTAAGACAGGACCCAGGTCCCACTGAACCTGCCTGTCTTCAGCAGCCTCAGGGAGCCAGGCTTCGGCTACTCCATCTTTGTGGGGGCAGGGCAGAGGAAGGGGAGGCAGAACCTGGGAGTTTATCTGTCTCCGACGTTTCTCTCAATTCTGCCCACCCTGCAGTCCCCAGGCTGGCTGTAAAGACACCTCTGAAGGCAGTGGAGGCAGTGGAGGGTGGTGAGGTCACCTTCTCTGTGGACCTCACCGTGGCCTCTGAGGGCGAGTGGTTCCTAGATGGGGAGGCCTTGAAAGCCAGCAGCGTATACGTGATCCGCTGTGACCGTACCCTGCATATGCTCACCATCAGAGAGGTGCCTGCCAGATTGCATGGGGCACAGCTGAAGTTTGTGGCTAATGGCATTGAAACCAGCATCCAGATGGTGGTCCGAGGTAGGCCTGAGTCCCCGAGTCCCATTTTCTCTGCAGCGTGGTAGTAGGCAGAAGCAGTATTCCCTGGGGAAGGTTTGTCTGAAGGCAATGTGTGAAGGAGATAGGAGAGCTGGGTGCTTGAGGCTGCTCACCCCAGGCTGGCAGTTGAGGCTGGGCTCTGTGCGTGTGTTTGTGTGCACGCATGCGTGCACACGTACGAGATGGCCCAGACCGCATCTCTGACTGGTTCTTTTCTCATCCTCTCTTCTGTCTATCTATCTATCTACCCCCGTGTCTCCTCTCTGCCTGCCTGTTTCTTTCTCACCTCTGTCTCACTCCCCCTACACCCGCCTTTCCCCACGGTCTCCCTCTTTTCACTGGTGCCCTGTGTTCACGCTCTCTGCTCCCTTCTCACGCCTCTTCACACCCTCCCCTCTCTTGCCTTTCACCGACTTGCTTTCCATGTCTGCTTTCCTTCCAATCCACCCCTTTTCCCCTTTCTCTCTCTTTCCCCGTCCTCAAATCCTCTCTCCTCTCCTTCGCTGCCTGCGACTCCCTTTGCCCACCTTCTTGTGGTCTCTGTTCCTACTAACTTCTGTCTAACCATCCCCGACCTGTAGCCGCTCTGGGGCTAGCCAGCAACAAGCTTCCTGCCGTGGCTGCCCGGGAGGTGCTGGCCCGGTTGCACGAGGAGGCCCAGCTGCTGGCTGAGCTGTCCGACCAGGCTGCGGCTGTGACTTGGCTGAAGGATGGCCGCGAGCTGCCCCTAGGACCCAAGTACGAGATGCAGGTGTCAGCTGGGAGGCGAGCCCTGCTGGTGCGGGATGTGGTGCAGGATGATGCTGGCCTCTACGAGTGCGTTAGTCGTGGGAGCCGCATTGCCTACCAGTTGTTGGTCCAAGGTGAGTGCAGGTGGGCAGTGGGGCTGGCATCATGTCCTTGTGCTGCAGCGTGGTTCTGGATGTGTATCCTCTGTCCCCTGCTCCAGACATTTTTCTAAGGGGTTCTGGGCAGTGGGGTAGCTGTTTTTTGACTCGTGTGTGTGTGTGTGTGTGTGTGTGTGTGTGTGTGTGTGTGTATGGTGGTGGGTAGTTCAGCTCTATAGGACTTCCTAGCTGTGGTTGAAACCTTTCTGGTCTGGGCAAGAGTCAGGGTCACATGTGGTCTAGGTCTGAGCATCTTCATCCATGCACCCTTCTGGTCTGGGCAGGAGTCAGGGTCACATGCGGTCTAGGTCTGGGCATCTTCATCCATGCATGCTGTAGGCCTTACAGCTTTTCTTCACAGATGTAGCAGGTGGTTGTGTGGATGCTGTGGTTGGGAGCCAAGCTGGACCTCAGAGGCACATGTGCAAATGTACTGGGGCTAAGAGAGCAGGATGCTCGGGTCCCTCTTGCCAGGGCTTCTTGCAGTAGGGCATGGGAGTATGGCATTGCCTGGGGGCAGCTTCGGACACCAGGCAGGGCAAGGGAATCTCCTGTTCCCTGCATGAAGATGCTGCAGACT